>VXAB01011174.1:83104-191409 GCA_013399175.1 Odontophorus gujanensis
AAATCAGAATGTGTTTCAGAATGTGCAGATCATCAGTCCATACTACAGTTTACCAAGCCTGTGCTCAGCTGAATAAACCAGCATGGAACAAACAGTCCTGCAGCCCAGATCAAAGCCTGCACTAAGATTAGGAAAAATCACACCGTTGCCTTTCAGCCATGGGACCAAAGACCTGAGAAATCCTTTCCAGAGGCCAGAAAGGATACAGGCGCACATATCACTGAACCAATCGCTTTCTGACAGTTTGGATGGACTTGGTGATTTCGATCACCTCTCTGTTCTGCCTTAGGACACTGAACACTCGATGGTATTTGCAGGAGGGTGAAGCTTAGAGGTGCTGTGCCACTTCTCAGAGGTGAAAGTGAGCAGAAACACTGTTGGTTCTTTTTGCCCAGTTCATTTTTTGGAAACTTTGTGTACTGTATTTAAAGCACTTGCTTCAGATGACGAGCTTTTTTCTCCACAATCAGGCAAATCAGTTCCAATTGCAGTTAAACAGTGATGGTATGTAGGAGCCCCAAGTTGCAAGCAGCACTACCTGCATTTGTGAGCATGCCGACTGCTGCAAGCACAGCTAGTTCAGACATTGCTTCAAAGCCTAACAAATATTCACTTCTTCGTTGTTGCTGAAATTTATTATTTCTGACAGGCAACTGTAGATTATATGTATTTAACAACTCCCACACGCATTATAGGAGCTGCCTCATGCAGCACACTAGCTTAAGGGCACACTTTTGCCAAGAGAGAATTCATATCATCTGGGTTGTTTCTACAAAGGTGTGAAATCCCTTCAGATGCAATGAATTCCAGTGCCTTTCATGCATACATACATGTGTTGAGTCTATATAAATTTCTACACATTGGTTATAAAAATACAGTTTTTGGGGCTGAGGGAAAAAGGTCAAACATTGAAAGTATGAGAACAGAGAGGAAGAGTTTAATCTTGTCATTAAATTACAATCAAAATGATAGTCTTATGTTTATATCTGTAATGTTTCATGGTACTTTGCAAGCACTCCAGCCTGGAACTGGTAGTTTTTGACCTTGCCTCGGTGCTTGCTGAAACTTTACATGATTGAAATGCATGGATGCCAGCTGCATATTGGCAGCATATCAATTAGCGTCCTTCATTTTCCTCAGCAACATTCAAAATCATTCCAGGTGATTACTACATTTCAATGTTATGCTGAAGTTTTAAGTTTTGTTTCACACCACACAGGCCCATCCCATGCGAGGAGAGGGCCAGATGCATAGATAAATGTTTCAGAGGACATTCTTTGGCAACCCAACCCCATAATCCTGGAAAGAAAGTGATTCATTGCCAAATCTAGATACAAGCTTCTGCAACAGTTTGAATGTTGCCATTAGGCCACGTCTGCAGTGCATATACAACCGTAAACTGAGCTCCTATGCCCAAGTACTGTAGAAAAGTAAGAAAAGAAGCATTTTAATATTACCACTTCTAAATCTTCACTGCAAAGACGAACCTCTGGAAGTGACTTACCCAACTAGCAGCTCTGCTGATTCACCTGGCACTTAAAAGGATACAAACACAGCAAAACAGTAAGACCCTGTTTCTTATTCCTGTTGTCTGGAGAGTGCAAACAAAAATGAAAGTGAGAGCTGGAAGGACAACACAGGTGGACTAGAACAGCTGGATTTTATAGCTTGGTTAGGGGCAAGGAAGTCTTTGTGAAAAGCAAATCCTCTGTGTTTCAGAATATTCTTGCAAGAAAGACAATAATAATCATACATGAAAGCATAGACTTCTGCAACATATGGTGGTGATTTGCCTCTTCTCCAAGGTCACAGCAATAGAACAAGAGGTGATGGCCTCAAGTTGCACCAGGGGAGGTTCAGGTTGGATATTAGGAAATATTTCTTTTCAAAAGGAGTGGTGATGCATTGGAACAGGCTGCCCAGGGAGGTGGTGGGGTCATTGGAAGTGTTCAAGAATAGAATAAATGTGGCATCTAGTGACATCATCTAGAGAGGTCATAGGCATGGGTTGGTGGTTGGACTAGATGATCTTAGTGGTCTTTCCAACTGTAATGATTCTGTGATTTTGCCAGGATGAGAAATGCAGGAAAAGTGCGAGAGCCCATCCATGCTGCTACCACATTCTGATCCATGGTAGCACAAAGCCAGGGAAGACAGGATTTGACTGTTTTTAAGAACTATCTGGAGATCCTAACCAAAAACTCACAGTTTACGCTCAGAGCATAAAACGCTTTATGCAAGTTCAGCTCATCTAACATGCTGAAAACATGCTCTAAGCATTTGAGAAAATTACTTCTTTCATGGCTAGAATGAAAGCAGATGGCTTAATTAAAATTATCAGATTTTCAGATTGTGCATAACATTTTGTATTTCAGCTCTGCAGGAAATATTTTACAGAAGCTTAGATCTGCACAGATTTCTTGTTAGGAAAGTAACTTTCTTTTCAATAAGAGTGTTCACCTTTGTGTTTACGCTAATAAAATCACTTCTGACGCCTGTATATCATCTGTGCTTTATGTGCTTTTCTTTTCCTCTTCTAAATTAATAAGGATCATATGAAGAAAATTGAACTTACAGCAAGACCTGTAGGGTGTCCGGCTCTGTGGCCATCTAAATCATCTTACCTGTATTAAGTTATCTGTAGTATGTAGTTATCTGTAGTTTGTAGCACAAACTGCTTTTGTGTTACTCTCAGTACAGTGTTAGAATATTGATTGGCCAAATCAGATGCCTGAGCTCATTTTCAATTTTTCAAGTAAATTAGACAGTGCTTTAAGAGGCCCATAGAGCTGCATGCAATATATTGCTAAGATTAACAAGGAAATAGAAACATGGGCTATTATAGACCAAACCCAAGTTAACTGCTAGCCTAATAAAATACATGTTATTGTTCTCAGGGTCTAGTATAACATATTCTCAAAATCATTAGACTGAAATAATCTCTGAAGATAAGCAGTTATATCCAGCACAAGTGGTGAAGTTCAAGAGGACCGCAGAACGGTAGTATAACAATTATCTATAAAAGAGTAAGAGACGAGCTTGGAATTTATAGAGCAATCCAACCAGTCTGATCTCTGGTAAGACAAACAAAGTTCTGTTCTGACTATGAATATGGACAGAGAGTTTTTGTGCCCATTGTGCTGCCTGCTGAAGACTTCCTAGATGATCTTACAACAGCTTCTGTCACTCAGATTTGAAAAATGCTTCTCCCATTGCAATTAAGCTGGAGCAATTATAGGGAAGCAGACTGCCTAATTTGCCATTGCCAGTGTTTCTTCACACAAGCTCAAAGAAAAAAGACTGACACAAAGCAAAAAGGTGTTCTGTGATTTAAGATGAGATATAATTGACTTTGAATTGAACTGAAAGAGGGAAAAAAAAAATCAAATCCATGAAACCAAAGAGAGATTGCCTGAAGGTATTAAGTTAATTGTACCTGACTCCATGTAGAAGAGTACCTCTTCAGTCTGATCTAGTTGCTGACTAGTTTTCAGCTAGTTGCAAAGAGCATGTATTTGCAAAGCTTCCTTACTGAGGTTATTTGACTCATGATTCAGCACTTCCATGGAGCACATAAAAGCCTGATGCTTGCTTCAAAGAAAATTTAGTGAAGGCATAGAGCCACAACAGCATCAAATAGGAGAGGGAAATCCTGTGTTTTGATCTGGGTGCCACTGCCCAAAGTGGTTGTTGCTTCCTCCCTTATGACTTTACTTTCCTTCTGCCTTCTCTTGCATCAATTCTGGTGTTTATTCAAGCCTTCCTCCCCTGCTCTCCACCACCTTTGCTGTGGTTCCTTCCAGCTGCATAGTTCTGCAGACAGCACTGTGCCTGAGTGCCAGTGCAGAGTGGCCATGTCCAAGCCTTGGCTGTCATGGTTTGGATATGCACCACATGATGGACACCTTGCTCTTCCGAAGACTTGCTGAGACCTCAAGCAAAATCAGGACCATAATGGCAGTAACTGAATCTCTTATCTATTCATTTATTGCTGTTACATGCAGTTGAATTATACGTGCATTTCTGTGAGGTCCCCAGGACCCTGTCACAGGTCTCCAGCCAGTCTCATTGCTTCGAGTCAGGGCATACAAGGAATGATAGAGTGAGCCAGGTCCCGTGAAGCATAGTGGAAGCTATTCAGAAGACAAGCACTCCAGGAAGGGATTATCTTAATGGTTGCATTCATGCCCCATTTATACTGGTGAAGCAGAAAAGTGGGTCATAACCTTGTACCCTAGAGTGAGAAAAGAGCTGCTTCTGCCCTTCAAAGGGCAAGAGGAGTCATCTTACTTGTTTCAAGTCTCCTCTTGCTTAAAGTTGTTTGATTCAAGTCCCAGATCTGTTCTTCCTTAGGGAGATGAGAAAAAAACAGAAGTCCTGTTGCTTGCAGTGTTTCATGATCATGAATGATGTTAAATGCCCCAAAAGTAATTAATTTCAGGAAGCATCCTCTTAGGTCACTCACTGAGTCAGGAACACAACCACTAAACTAGTCATAAAGATATGTATCATAGTCCATTATTTCATTAACCTTGAAAGAGCTGCAGCAGCATGCACTGTGTGCATCCTACAGACGTAAGCTGTTCGAATATCACCTAGTAACTCAAAGCATTTCTTCTGGACTACTGGCCAAAGTAAGCTGCTCATTAGCTGAGGGCTGGCATGGCAGAAAGTAGACACAATAGACTCCAAGAAGGTATAGCATCTCAGCCACTACCAGACCATAAGCTGATGACCTGTAGTCATCCCTCACAAACCAACAGGATCTAGAGAAGGAGCTGGCTGAGAATCTTTGTGCTTGAAGCAAGATTTAAGCAAAGTGGAGATGGTCAAGCCAAAAGCTGACCTTGTCGACTAGAGTCCTCATTAGCTGCTTTCAGGACTCATGAGGTAATTTCTGCAGAAAAACAAGGACCCGTGTTTGGTGCAGGACTTCAGGAGCCATGGCTCTCTTTTCTCCATAGGGCTGCCTAAGCACATGAAAGCAGTCATTATTTGCATTATTCTGTATTAAGTGGGAAACTGCCTGGCAGGGCAGCACGGAGCCATTTTCTGCAGCTGTTTAATACTGTCAACCACAGTGTACCCACCCTTGATGAGCAATATTTGATTACTCATAGGAATACGAGGCTGTTGCAGCTATGTCATTTACAACAGGTCGGTTGAACTCTAGGCAGAAAAACCACACCCTTTATCCTGTGTAATTTTCCCACATTGCTGCTGCCAAATGTATCCCTGGGGTAATACAAGCCCATTTACCCTGGAAGGGAAAGCACAGTTTTCTCTTAAAATCTGAGGGTCAATAGCACCAGGTAAGGAAGCACCATTTCAGAAAAGGTTTCATTTGGGATTTCCAAGAAAAATATATATATCACTTGGGGGTGAAAAAAATGTTATGCTTTGGACTGAACAAAATACTTTCCCATTTCTAGTTTTTTTCTTTTCTGCATTACCAAGAGAAAAGAAAGTGGAGCATTAAAATAAAATAAAATAGACCGCAAATGTACAAAAGTACCCAGTATTTTTAGATTTAGTACACCCCTGGTGTGGGAGAATGCAAGTTAAATTCTTTCTTCCCATGCAAGACCATATAACTCATTCCAGCATGTCCTTCCACCATGCAGAATGATAGGACAAGTCAACCTCCTTTTCACTCTGTGTTACAAACGCTTAGGCCCAAGGTAACAAAACAACACAAGACTAAATGTCTCTAGAGCACTCGCAGAAGGGACACAGGCAGCCCAGGTTCTGTTCCAGTGAAGTAGTAAGTCAAACATGTCCAACGTGTGACCCACAGGTCACATGTGTATCGTAAATGTTTAATATTATTATGTGACTTTTAGCAATATTTTTCAAGAGTTGACTGTGTGTAGCTTGAGTGCAGACTGTGTAGGTGATAATAGAGTGTAATGGAGAAGGCCAGTGTCTCTCACCAGAGAAAAATATCCCTCACTTCAAAACCATGCCTTACTCTTAGCCTTTTTTTGTCAGTATATGAATTTTTGATCAATTGTTTCAGGGATGAAGTAGAGGAAGGGAAAAATAATATAAAAAATAGATAATGAGCACCTTGAGAACTCACTCAAGAGAATTAAAAGCCATTTCCATCAAGCCAAGTATGAATGCATTAGTTTCACAAAAACAGGGTTAAATGTCCCACTGGTTTCATGTTTTTGTTGCCCTCTTTTTCATGTTTCAAATAAAAAAAATTAAAATATAGTAAGCTTTGTTACTTATATACATTCACTGTATTGGATATTTGATATGTAGCCCAAGATATTTCCTCTTCACTCAATTCAGCCCTCAGCCCGGGTAAGCCAAATAATCAAACACTCATGTAAGTATCTAGGTAAGATAACATTGAAGGGAGTAATTTCCCTGGAACAATTATCAGTAGCAAATTTCCAGAGATAACAGCTTCCTTTTTCATCATGTCCTTGGGCTAAGTGAGCTTCTCTAACCCCAACCTTCCTTGAATTGGTCTCAGTTTTTTCAGGATGGTGGACTTGTGTGGTTTCCTAATTGCCAATCGTTACTTTCCCAGGAATTTAGCAAGAAGTCGTATGGCCAAATAAGGAATTTCCAGTGAATATAATCTCGACCCTAGAGCATTGTAAAATCTAGATTAGTAGACTTGACACAATATAATCAAATTTCTGAAGGCATTTAGGGTGTGGATCTAATTTGAAACATACTTAGGAAATAAAAACTGTAAAGCTATCACATAACAAAGTAAGAGTACTGTGTTAGGCCTCAGATTTTGATAAAACGACATCCAAGTAAAGCAAGAGAACTAATGACAATAAATTTGCTTTTTAATGACCAGAAGTTAAGAAGAATTATCTGCAGTTTTGTGTACAACAACTCCTATCCCAGCTGGGAAAACTACCATTAAAAGAAAGAAAAAAAAAACCAGCAAAAAAAAGTACTCAGTCTATTGGGGAAAGCACAGTTTCACTTGAATACTCTTATTCCTTTTTGTTAAATGGTACTTTTGGTAATAGATTTATGTCACACCCTGTGATAGCTTGGCAGTCCTTTCAGATGACACTGAGCATTTGAGATACTGTGAGGAATGAGAAAAGGTTGGTGGGGCCAGAGCTGCTGCTGCTGGAACATTTTCGTATTTCCTACAAAACAAACACAAATGAGGAGAGAAGAGAATTAAGCCAGAATAAAATAACTATTGACCCTGAAATTTGCAACATTACTGCTCAGGAAGTCAAAACAGCATAACTAAAAGCTTTTTCCCTTGTAGCTGCAACCAGCCTTGTAAAGGCGTGGTTTTAGTGCCTTGTAGCAGTTCTGGCAGAGCCACTTTGGGCAGGAAAAACAATGTGGGGTAAAAAAAAAAAAAAAAAGAGGTTAGGACAGATCAAGAAATAAGAGCAGGATGATGGGGAACATTCTGGGGCCAGATAGCAATTCCAGGTGCACACACCACCAGTGAGTTAGCCAATGGGCCTCTTTACTGGAGGATGTCTTTTAGCTCAAATTAAAACTACCTGGCAGTGGTGTGGGAGCCCAAAGACCCAGGAGAAGTCAGGGACTCCAGCTGAACTGTAGCTCATGGCCATGTACAGCCTGTGGAGGTACCACAGCCAGAGCTCAACAGAGGTATGAATTCTGTATTTTTCTTTTTATTTTGCCTTAAAACAGGACCAAAATACTCTCATGAAAAGCATGTGGCAAATACCTTCACAAGGTGTCTTCAAATTCAGTAGTCCAGCTCAAGCCGGTTGTTGGCTCATTCATGTACTTTTGCAGGTGATGGCATATGAACAGACCGAGTTGATATCAGCACACTTGGCAATGTGGACTCAGGCTGCTAGTAGCAAGCCAGGTGCCCAGTGTCCCAAAAGCAAGAAACCAGTTTCTGAAGCTTTTTCATGATCTCCAGTCAGATTGCAACTGAATGGTAATAATCCTTTCCCCAGGACTCCTTGGTGAGGGAGGAAATACTAAATTAAGAGCCCAGGGCCACTTTCATTTCAGTTATACAGAATTTGGAGATATTTTTGGTAAAGTTTTATGTAACATTCAATCAGGAATAAAGTGCCAGTCAAATGAGAGAACTAACTACTGCCAGCAGGATTTGGGCTACAGCAGGCAGGTCAAGGCTGGGTAACTCACATCGAGTTCATGGAGGAAGATTCCCATTTCCCCACTGGGAAGAGCTGGAGGGAGTAGGACCAGGGGGGTAAAGTTTCTTCTTTCCCAAGCTGCAGCAAGTTTGCTTGGTCTCAGACCTTGGAAGGATGGCTAAACAAAGATACTGGTGTAGGGAACCTGATTTGGCAGGGGAGTTGGACTTGATGATCTCTTGAGGTCCCTTCAAACCCCTATGATTCTGTGATTCTATGATACTGGAAAGAACATCTCTACTCAGCACAACTGTAATTTCTTCAGCTGGAGAAAGACAAACGAGATAAACCACATTTCAGATGCCAATAACAAAATATTAAGGACGAGAAACAACAGAAAGCTACTGGGCAACTGCCTCCTTAGCAATTCACTGTGCTATGAGGGAGCATTTAAGGATAAGACCTTCATCAGGCATGCACCTGTGCAGAATGCTTTGTTGTGCTTAAAGAACATTACTTAGAGACATCACTTGGACAAATGATCTGGGTAAAATTGAAGTGATAACATGAAAAATTCACCTTCTATTAAGAAATCAGCCTCTGCAGTTGTCCTCACTGTGCTTTAGACTGAACCACGTTCCTGTATTTATGCCAAGCAGTTTTTCCTATATGACTTATCTTCGAGTTTATCCAGACATAGGGGAAGTAATAAATCTGAGAATACAGAACAGGGGAATAAAATGCAGAAGGTTTATATTTTTGTCCCATCGGCCTGTGAAAATATATATGATCTTGGCTCAAGTAACAATTGAGAGAGAGACTGAGCACCATAAATTCCTATCAAGTGCTTTCCCAAGAAACAGCTTCTCTTATTTTAGCCCCAAAGTTACCTCTGTTTAATGCAAATTTCTGTCTTATTCCCTACAGATGGATGGCTATGTGAAAAAATTATTTGCAGAGATAACGAATCCATTGTAATTTAAATTACAGACTACTAGCCTCAAAGGAAGGAAACTCACAGTGCTTAAAATTTCCCATTTGAATCCTCACCTCAGCCATCCTATATTAGCACTGACAGCAGGGGCAGAAAAACAAAAACAAAACAAAACACAAAAAAAAAACCGAGGCTCGCTTCTCTCTCTGAACAAACTTTTTTTGTGCTTTGACATTTCTTTCCTCTCTGGATTACATAAAGAAGAAAGATCTGCACAACCAATGCTTCTCACTGACGGGAGATTACAGCTGTTTCATAAGCAGCACAACCAGAGATTTATTTGGATTGAGAATACTTACTTGAAAAGTATTCTCTTGGCTATTTCTTTTGCTAAGGATCAGGCTCTGTCAACTCTGGATGGAACACTGGGGTGACAGTGTCCTAAGGGACGTTTGCATGCTGGTAGCACAGCCAGAATTTCAGCCACTTGGGAGCCAGCAGGAGCAGAGTGAGGGTCACCCACAGGGCTGGCATTGAGTGGCTGTTACCATCGTGGTGGAAACCTGGTATGCACTACTGCACTGCCCTCGCCGTGCCAGACATGGGCCCCTACAGTCTCCCAGCACACCTCAGCCACCACAGGTAGTGGTGAAAAAAGCAGCATGGGGCCCTTTGCAATTCTGTATGCACATACAACCTTGTCCTGAAAGCATTCTGCAAAAAGGAGAATAATCTCCTTGGCCGGGGCCAACCTATTGGCTCAGTCTGTGAGCCTCAAAAGGAAACTGTTCCCAGCTCTGGTCAGTGTTCATTTCCAGGACCTGGCTTGCAAGCTGGGGCACTGATTCTGCCATGCTCTTGAGATCACATTCTTATGCAGCCTGCCCAAGGAGACCTTCAGCTTTAATACAGAGAAGTGGCAATTCCAATTTTTGCTCTCCTAAGGTCTGTGTGAAACAAAGCGCACAGTAAAATGATGGTGGTTTGGATGAGGTGTTATACATGTTCGCAAGCAGAGTTTACCTTCAATGTTTAAAATTGATTTATATTTTATTTGCCATTTTCGCTACACTTCTAAATTAGTAATGGGACCCCCCAAGGGCTAATTTAATATAGTTATGTGAACAAAGCAGCTGCTTCACATCTCCAAGCAAATGAGATTAAAGCCTTTTGCAGAATGGATTACATTAACCTTTCTAATTATTTTTCTCCTGAGAAAGCACTTCCAGAGTTCTCTTGGTTAAACACGTTTCACTCTTTAAGCATATTTACCACCAATAATTAAAGCCAAAATGGAGCACACACGCTCCTGTAAAACAGGCAGCCAACAGCAGGATTACGAATGCCAGAGAACCTCACAGCTCAGCATAGCCTTGGTGCTGCACCTGCCTGTGCTGATAACAAATCCCACCCAGCATAATATGGGTGCTAGCTACAGATTAATCAAATCAACCAGACCCCTTGTAGTTAAGGCTTGACAAATGGAATGTCCTCTCATTAAATGTATGTATATATAGATTCTGAGTTTGTATTACAAACAGTTGCTTGAGGCGCCCGAGATGACACTGTCCAACACAGTATGAGATCAGTGCTAATCACTCAAATGTCCTCTCCTTTTTCTTTCCCCACCCCAAACAGTACACACACACCATTTTATGTTACTCCATAGAGCAGCAAGGAAGAGGAATTGGCATCTACCTAAGAAAACAACTGTGTGCAGATGTGGAGTCCTCGGTACAGAAGAGCTGTGGATCTGTTGAAGCACATCTAGAAGAGGGCCACAAAAATGATCCCAGGGATGGAACCCCTCCTATGAAGACAGGCTGGGGCTCCTACAAGCCAGGTCTTTTCAGTCTGAGAGCAACCTTTCAATGTCTGAAGGGAAGATGAAAGAAAGAAGGAAACAGACTCTTTAGCAGGGTCTGTGGTGATAGGACAAGGGGAAATGCTTTCAAACTAAAAGAGGGAAGATTGACATTGGATGTAAGGAAGAAATATTTTACAGTAAGTGTGGTGAGGCACTGAACAGGTTGCCCAGACATGCATCCACTGCCCATGGAGACAATCAGGGTCAGGCTGGAGCAGCTCTAAGCAACCTGATCTAGCTGTGGGTGTCCCTGTTCACTGCAGGGGTTTGGAGTAGATGGATTGTAAGGGTCTCTTCCAACTCAAACGATTCTATGAAATACACCAGAACATACACTGGGACCTTGGCATACTCCCAAGAGAAGGATAAACTGAAGAGTGCAGCAGCTGCTCACTTTGAAGTTATACAGAAACCAGACACTTCCAAAGAGAAAGGCTCACTTTTCCTTTGCCTCTGTCAGTACCATTCATTTACCTCTTGGATTTGCAGTTCAAATGCACAAAGGAAAAAACGCTTTCACAATGGCCATGTTGAACTAAGAAATAATAGAAAATTGCTGATTTTGTTCTATTACAAAATACATACAATTATTCGGCACTAGGCACAATGAGTCTGATTTCTGTTTCAAGTTGGTGTAATTATAACCATCCATTCATGTGTTGAATTACATCAAAGGGTAATTTATTTTGAGCAATAGCACATAATTCATCCTAACATATGTAATTAGAAGTGAAATGCACCATGTGCCCAGGCTTTCTATCCAGGGAGAATGGGAAGTGCAGACATTCAAATTCACACTTGGTAGGAACTGCTCTATAACACAACTGCTAAAGATTAATCATCTATCTCAGTGCAACAGATCAGGCAATATTAAACAACCAAACAAAAAACACTCTGCCCAGCACAAAGGAATCCCACTATGAATACTGTGGAAATTATACATGCCAAAGCTAAATTAATTCCTGGTATATAACTACTGGAAAGGGAGATTAAAATAGAAGAAAATGACCATCAAAAGTGCATTTGGGCCTCTGCTTCTGCAGCATGTGGTATGTCCAAAGGCATCAGGGCAACCAGTAAGAAGAACATGCAAGAAGGAAGGCTGCTACAGCAGTGGTCGTGGTTTTGGGTGTCAGGAGACATGGCGGGGTGCAGGTCCTGACATGGAAATCTCTTTGTTATCTGGAAGAAGCAAGTGGAATATAAATGATCAAAAAGCAGAAAGGTTTCCAATGGTTAAAGCATAGTGCTATAAAAAAAATGTTGCCTGGGAAATATGGTGGTTTATCTCCTCCAAATAAAATAAAAGAAATAACAGAAATGTCACTATGATAAAACTTCAGTATCGTGCAGTACGTGGCAAACAGGAGTGATTCTGAGATAATGACTGCCAACATTTCCAAGCACGTACATCTTCCCAGTGG
This sequence comes from Odontophorus gujanensis, assembly GCA_013399175.1. Taxonomy (NCBI): domain Eukaryota; kingdom Metazoa; phylum Chordata; class Aves; order Galliformes; family Odontophoridae; genus Odontophorus; species Odontophorus gujanensis. The sequence continues at coordinate 95,414 of VXAB01011174.1, forward strand.
CTGCTGCATAGTGTCTTGAGGCAGTGCTTCACTGCAGCTTTTGCAACTGATTTACAGTCTAATAATTCTGATTATATTCAGTGGATTTGCCATTTATCTTTGAATGGTTGGATTAAAATTATTTTTATCCTGATCATTTATCAATGTGTTGTTCAGTTCTCCTTGTCATTCTGTCATTCAGATCAACACCGAAGTTTGGCTGTAGGAACAAAGCAGGGACATTTCTACATGTGTGAGGCAGAAACATTATCATACCTAGGTAGCCAGGCAAAGGACTTCAGAGAACAGAAAAGCTACTCTTTCAGTGTTTTTACAGTGGGACAGTTGGCACACAAAGGAGAATGATTGTGACAAAAGGGTGAAGAGATCTTAGAGGGACAAAGATCTCTTTTCTTCAATCTCTCAGGTAAAGATTCCCTGAAGTGTCTTTTTCCCACCTGTCATCTTCCCTGCATCTCACTTGGTTCTTCAACTTTCTTCCCTTTCCCCAGCACTGATGTTTTTGTTCCCAGTGTTTGTCCTTGGTCTGAGATGAAGCAGTCCTCCACTGAGGGCACACAGCTCCGAACATCTCCACTTCTCAGATGGAGAAAGAGAGGGGGACACAGTTTTTCTGAGGCAGCTGTGAGCACAGGCCTGAAATGGAGAGCTACAAGGGACCAAAAGGAGCAACTGCAAGAAAAGAGAAGGTAGTCTTATTAAACATTTCTCACACCCAAGTAAACTTCTGGGCAGATTTTGGAGTTAACTAGGAGATGCTGAGTTACCAAGGCTTCTGCAGCACTTGATAGACCATCCCAGCAGCTGCCAAATCTGCCTGTGCCTAGTGTGGGCAGCACCTTCTTGGTCTTGTTGCTCCACTGGATTTGTTGTTGGTTTTTTTTGTTTGTTTGTTTTGAAAGAAGACTCGTGAAGTTACTCTTCCTCTTTGCTGAGATGAGTTGGATTTCAGAAATGTCAGGAAATTCAGGTCTCAGGAATAGAAAGAGCAAGAACTGGCAGCTTTGGTGTGAGCCATGTAGGGAACATGGCAGCACATAGGGAACAGCAGCGTTCATCTCCTCAAGCTTCTCTCCTTCCTCTTTATGTGAGCTTCAGATTTTTTTTAAAAGATCTAGAAGGCTGTACTTATACACGTATATGTATACAGATATAACCTAAGAGGCTGTTTTGTATTAATCATGGTTATTATAGTGGTTAAAAATGATAGGCTGGTTGTGTGTAAGCTCAGTGTCAAAGCCACAGAGGCAGGAAGCTCCTCCACCTACCCTGATAATGAAATTGCTATTTATAGCAAACATGTTTGTTTGTGTGTTGATGGTAAAGACAGAAAAATAAATTCCTCAGGGTTATTTGAGGTTCACACAAAAATCAAAATGCTTACACAGCTGCACCTGGACTGCTTCCCTCCTATTTGGCAGTGAGAGTTATCCTGGGCTCTGAAACAGTTTGTCTTGTTTGACATTAAAGTTAAGCACTGTAAACCACTATCAGCACTCTATAGCAGGCCATAATGGTAAGATGTACATTATGCTGAGGAGCAGCCTCTCTACTCATTTAGAAGGATAACTGAGTCATTGCAGATTGGGAAATGCAGGGATACTGTCTGCCTGGTTTTGAATGTCCCAGAGAAATGAGGATTGCCTACAGCTGTGACTTGTTTCGTGAGGCCAAGGAAATCTTTTAAGTCTCTACTACCCAAACTACAATGGGACAGCTTTCATTACCAGTTGCTGCATAGTACTGGAGGCAAAGAAAAGGTGAAGATCAGCCAGACCCCACAGCGTTGCAGCTCTGGGGACACATAGGACCACAGCCATCCATCCAGCTGATAATGAGAGCACTGGCAGTGGCTGGCTCCTCACACTGAAGGCAAACCTTATCACTTGGTCTGAGTCACTGCTGAGAGCTGGCATGTTTGGCTGCTCTGCAGTCTCTGCTGGCCTGGCCAACATCATTCCTTCACAGCTCCAACAAGGCTTCTGGGCTGACAATTACTTTACCCCAACACTCACTGCAACCCTCAGTCAGCAAAGCCCACTGCCCCTCAGAAACATGGTGGGTGTGGGCTATCGATCATTACCAGCACCACATACAAGTGCTGGATAGGACTGTACTTCACTCCACTGGAAGGATTGACAGTACTTGCACTGGTATCAGTTTTCCCCATGCTTGAGCTTTTTGACACAGGTTTATAATATGAATTTAAAGCATTTCTTAAGCCTCAGCTGATAAGAGCAGTTAAACATTGCATCTGCGCACAAAGTCCTGTACTGTGCAAAACCCTTACCCCCTTTTTGGACTGTTTTTGCAAAAAAAGCTGTCATTTCTCAGAGAAATTATTTTCCTCTGAGTAGATCCTGTTCTTGAAGCAAGGAGCTTGTCATACAAACCTGCTAGAAACATAAGTGTAAAGGTTTCTCCTGAACCACATTTTGTCTGCAGTGTGATGTCTCTGTGATGTCTGACTAGTCAGATTAGATACAATATCACCTTGATACACAGCAAATCTCCAAACATGATTGGATTAGAGCATCCTGAAATGCCTTCTGAATCTGATATCCTCTCCCCCCATCAGCCACTCACTAGCCACCTACATTTCCAAATTGTTTATGAGCATTTTAAACAGCACAGAGCCCAGTAGTAGATCCTTAATAGGTTCCACTCTACTCTGAAAAACATGAACTTTTTTTCCTACCATTTATCTCTGTGTGCAGCTTGCCTTATGCTGTATCCAAAGTGTGTGACATGCTAAGGGAACACTGGCAGGGCCAGAAGATTTCAGGTAGAAACTGCCCTTATCACACAGCAATACAAAGCCATGGGGAACAAGCAGCTTGAAAGGAGCACACTGACTAACAAACAATTCCTGGGAAAAGAGAAGAGCACATCCCAGGAGTAGAGCAAGAATGTAAATTATTAGCTGTCAGGCCACAAAACCATCACATTAATCATATGTGAACATCAAAGACAACTATTTATGTATGTTATGTGATATCAGTCAAATAACAACAATTACCTGCTGCCAATCTCTAATAAAAGCTGTCACAGCTGTCCACTGAACATTCTATCTCATCACTTGCCTATGTGATCACCAGATTCTCACAGAGAAATAGAAAAGTGCAATACAACAGACATTTGGTGTATGTGTTAATATGCACATAAGAAAAATGAACTACATGGTAAAAGAAGATGTAGCATCGCTGTCTTAGGTATAAACATTACGTGCCACAGAATGTCCTAAGCATCCCATAGAAATGTAGAGAGATGCTATTTATAGTTAAAGTTCACTAAGTTTGAAAAACAGTTTTCTTAGAGTTTGGAAACAACATTTTGAGATGTGAAAGAAAGGGGAAAGGGGGTTGGGGGGGGAAAGTAATATTTCATCATCCATATAGTATCTTAAGGAAGATATTCTCAATCATCTCGCCAAATATTTTCATGTAACAAGTCATAGAATCCCAGAATCATTTTGGTTGGAAAAGACCACTAAGAACATCTTGTTCAATCACCAACCCATCTCTACCATGCCCACTAACCACGTCCCTCAGCGCCACATCCACACAGTTCTTGAACACCTCCAGGGACACTGACTCCACCATCTCCCTAGGCAGTCTGTGCCAATGCATCACCACTTTTTCTGATAACTTTTTTCTAATACTCAACCTGAAACTCCCCTGGGGCAACTTTAGGCCACTTCCTCTCATGCTATCGCTATTACCTGGGAGAGGAGGCTGACCATCACCTCACAGCAGCCTCTTTTCAGGTCCTCGTAGAGAGCGATGAGGTCTCCCCTGAGCCTCTTCTTTTCCAGACTGAACAATCCCAGTTCCCTCACCCACTCCCCACAAAACCTGTGCTGCAGACCCCTCACAGCTTTGTTGAGCTTCTCTGGACATGCTTCAGGACCTAAAATGTCTTTCTTGTAGTGATAACCTAAAAATTAACATAATACTTGAGGCAGAAGTCAAAGCAGAATGACACCTCACGTTATTTGATAAACGCAAACTATGCTTTACTGGGATTTATTTATTTATTTTAAGGTTGGTTAAAGCTTATCCTCTGACCTCACCAAAGACTGATCCCCAGCTCAGCAAATGCAGAACACAGATACTGAAGAAATGCCAGTAGAATTACATTCATAAAAACATACCAAGCTAAAATCTTTGGAATGGTCCTTCAAGATTTTAGAGACTCCAGGAAGACTTTCCAGGCTGTGCCTGGTAAAAGAGCAAAACTATTTCAGTAAAAGCAATGAAAGCACTCTCTGTGACTGCCTCCAAATGTTTCCACCTCTCTGCCTTCATCACATCCTACCCACACTAACGAGCACCAAAATACAGGAAAGAAAAAGTAATTGCTACAGGAAGCAGTAGAACAGAAGTGCTCATTCACAGAGCATTTATGTAAATTCCTATTTAGAGGACAGAAAAGAATGACTTTACTTCTGGAAGTACATGGTGTATACTCTCTCTCTGCAGCACTATCAGGCTACCAGTCACATTCTGTTCCTCAGTTTCTCTTTTACATTCTTCCTTTGCAAGCATACCTGTTATTCTATATGATCGTTCTTATGAGGTTCATGTCCCACAACAATGGACTAAAAGTATGAAATTATCATCTTCATTTGACACTCCAGAAAAAATGAGGTATATAGAAATATTACCTGAATAGTTTTTGCTGTGGCAGTGAGCCTCATTAGCCTTCTGCTCAAAGAGTCAGGTACATGGCCCCTGAGCAATGTCAGGCATTGGGGTTTATGTTTAATACCTCACCCACAGGCTGGCAAACACAGTAGGGGAAGGTTGTAAGGGAAAGGCAGCAGACACAGACCTCCTCAAACACCACATACCAAAGCTCGCTTTTAGAGCTCCTTCTCTGCCTGTAGGCGGTACAGTGTGCCAACAAGAGAGCTGATATATGCACTCAAACAACCTCTAGAAACAGAAGTGGCTTGAGGGATCACACGTTCTCCCAGAAGAAAGCATCTGCTGTCAGCTTTGAAGACAGAGTTTATCAGCTGGCTGAGCAGGAGGCTTGGAGTTTACAGATAGGGTTGGAGATACAGCATAGCCCAGGTGCCTCTCAGAAGTATGTACATCCCAGACATAAGTCCCTGCTTATGTTCGCTATTAAACTCAGCAGACAGCACACTAAGCAAAGCCAGATGCTTCTTCAATGCTTTAGGAACTGTGAAATCTAAATTGTGAGAGGGCAAGGAACACAAGCATAAGGTGCTAAGCAGGCCTGCAGAAATGGCAATGTGGGCAGACATGTCCCCAGCTGATCTGAGAGCCTCAGCCCCAACTCAAACAGTATCTCACCTCCAGTCCACCTAAGAGATGCTCACTCCTCAAAAGCTATTGAATATTTCAAGGCAGTTCACAGTGTTCCTCTCCTTTATATTGCTATCTACTTATTATGCCACAGATCTGCATGTTTGAAAGATTTATGAGTTAGCACACAAGCTTCACACTGCATTACCTGATTGAAAATAAGATTTCCCATAATGTGCTTAGAGGAAAACTGACACCATGCCAACAGAAGAGAGCAGCAAGCTGTTATCTTTTTGGTGTGAAATAACTAATTGCACATCCACAACAACTTCCCACATCCAAATAAATACTTTGGTGAATATAATGATGTAAAACACCTCTAAACCCACACTTTGTTTCTTATACTATAAAGTTGAGTTTATCTTATTTGAATAAGGGAAGAGAAAAATAAAAAAAAAAATTCTGTAAAGCTGAAGGTCAGATTTCCACTGAAAAAAGTAATGCTGAACTAGAAAATGTCTTAAAATACTTTCTACATTACAGTGTGAGTCTTGGGCACTCCATAGAGAGAACAGTAGAGACATTATCATTTCCTGTATGCCTGAAAATGAAACTTTCAACTACAAAATAAGTGCAGAAATTGTAGAATCAGAGAATCATCAAGGTTGGAAAAGAACTCTACAATCAAGCTGTCCACCAATATTGCCCACTTAAACCATGCCCCTTATTGCTATATCTGCATGTTTTTTGAACATCTCCAGGGGCAGCGACTCAACCACATCCCTGGGCAGCACATTCCAGTGCCTGACCATTAAGTATTTCCACCTGGCACCACTTTGAACTCACCAATAAGGTAGGAAAAAAAGACCCCAACTGTGCTAAAAAGTGACCCAAACACCGAGATGGCAGAATAAGAATTGAAGGCAGTGAAGAAATCATCTTCAGGAGGCAATCCACAAGCACAGGGCCCCCAGGTTCTTCAGGCCTCAGGAAAGCTAGGAGGTGAGGTTGGGAGAGGAGCATGGTGGGCCAGCAACATCTCCCCAGCACATCTCCTTTCTTGATATGTTTTGCTTTTAACAGCAGTTGAGCTACTAGAGCATCTCTTGTGGACTGCTGAGCCTCTGAAATACAACACTGTTAATAACATCATAGCGTCAAAACAGGCCTGAACTCTGGAGCCAGAACATCAGCTTGGTCTTCCTTAGCTCTTACATGAAGTCAGTCATGCAGCTTAGGGGCAGATATCCCATACTAGGAAACAAACAGTCATTCCATAGTAACGCTGCAAGTATATTTACTTAGCTAGTACTGCAAAGCCTAACCTGCGTGAGTGGTACAAAAGCGAGCACGATTTAATATAGCGAGCTCTCGTATTGCCACCTGGTGGCTAAACGTATAACTTCACTTCGGTGGAGGTAGGAGAAACAATACGGAATCCCTCATACCGCACAGCAATCTGATAAATGCCAGCATAAGTCAAAATAGCATTTTAAGTTGTAGTTACACTTAATGATATTTCTCAATTGAATGAGACTCTTCTCCACAAGAAAGATGCACGCAGAAGTTATCATCACTGGTGTGATGTGTTGACTCTCCTTCTGGAGAAGTTTTATAATAGTTTCCAAAGCTTCTGGGCAACATGAAATTCAGTTGAGACTGATGATTGTGTTTTATGGGAAATATGACCTTCTTTTGGGAACTAGATTCCACAATGCTGTGGTGTCCAAATGCAATTACGCTCATCTCTTCTTGAAAGCAAAGAAAGAGGAAGACTCTGTGGGCCCAACACAGAATTAGGAGGAAAACACAGGAAGAGGGGTGCTCTTGGCAGTCAGTGACATCAGTTATTGACATGTGCACCATGAGGGCACAAACCAATCTCCATAGAAGCCTTCATATGGATATTTACTTCGATTTCATATAACAGTTCCCTGGACTCATCAAGAAATTTCCATCACACCACCAGGGCACTCATATACATGAGCTGGCAAGCACTGGGAGCCTCAGCTTTCACATACAATTTCATAGTACTGCTGGCATTCCTTTCCATCAATGTCAGCACCATCCAGCAACAGACTGATTGGGATAAAGGATTCCTGCTGGAACAAATCAATTGGAAAAATAAAAACCTAATTCTCACTATTATCTCTTGTTAGTTCTTATGCTTATCTGCATTATCTGCCCAAGTACTTTGCCATGAAAACAATCATCTTCTCATTCTATTTATCACCAAAAAAAAGCTAAGCTTTTACAATCAATTCTATGATTTTTTGTACAAGTGCTCATAAAACACCTGCAAAAAATCATTTTTCTTACAAGGCTAAGATAAATGGCTTTATAACTTATGGGAAGATCACAGAAAGACTGATGATTTATACTAAAAAGACTCAGCACTTCAGTCAACTCTAACTGCACCCACATTCGTTCTTAGACTCTGCCTTTTAATAGGACTCAGTCTTGAACACTTCCTACTTATTACATCCCCCTGGGGTTTGCCTTATTCTTTTAAGTGAACAAGTCTCAGAACAAGTAGTTTGACAGTTACAGTGTGGTGAGTGGTGAAAAGGTCACCAAAGATCTCTCTCTAATGCTGCAAGCAAATATTTTGTTAGCAATCAATACCAACTTGTAAGTGTCAAGGAGGAAAAAAAATATACCATCTGCATATAGACACTGTGCAATTACTTAAATTTCAATGTTATTAATTTTTAAATTATATATTATGCATGTACACAAAAATATACACAATTCAGTGATTAAAAAGACTGGCATTTGACATTTACAAGCATTGACTCTGATAGGAAAGTCAGACAGTATTGGCTAGAAGAAAAAGAAGCTTCTTCAGAAGTACAGCATTCTTTACAGATCTCTGCTACACAAGTTTTTGTTCCATCTCTGCCAGAACAGCAGGCATGAGCTTCGCAGACAGGGACGTAACTACAGTGTGATTATGTTTATGAACATTTTGTGGATTTACGCATGACCCAAGCGGAAATGTTCCACTTAAGAGGAGAAATATATAACTTTTCACGAAATCATGGAATGGCTTGGAAGGGTCCTTTAAGATCATCTAGTTCCAACCCCCCTGCTACAGGCAGGGACACCTCCTTCTTAGTCTGTGTTGCTCAAAGTCCCATCCAGCCTGGCCTTGAATGCTTTCAAGGAGGAGGCATTCACAACCTCACTGAGCAACCTGCTCTAGTGGTTCATCACCCTCACAGTAAAGAATTTCTTCCTTATACCTAGTCTAAATCTACACCTTCCAGTTTAAAGCCATTTCCCCTTGTCCTGTCACTACACATCCTTATAAAAAGTCCCTCCCTAGTTTTCCTGTAGGCCCCCTTCAGCTACTGGAAGGCCACTATAACGTCTCCCCAGAGCCTCCTCTTCCTAGGCTGAAGTGCCCAAGCTCTCTCAGCCTGTCCTCATATGGGAGGTGCTCCAGGCCTCTGATCATCTTCCTGGCCCTCCTTTTCACTCAATGTTGAATCTTTCATCAACTGACACTCCCAAATCCTTCTGCTCAGGGCTGCTCTCAATCCGTTCTCCACCCAACCTGTTATCTGTGTTTGGGAGTGCCCCACCCCAGGTGCAGGACCTTGCGCTTTCGTTCTAAGACTTCATTGTCTTCTTTTTACACTGAGGTCTATGCACTATTACTTATGGAATTTGGAGAGATTATGGATTTACCATACAATCACACTGTCTCACATATAGTATTTAGCTTTGTAAAGTTCTTCTTACAGGATGCCTATAGCAAAATTTAGTCATACTGTACAGTGAGTTGAATAACCTTGCAAATTCTTCCAGCCCCTATGGCACATGTGTGCATGCACACACAAGCAGGAGACTATTTCCATGCTACCCTTTACCAAAACATTTTTTCTGCTGTTGCTTTCTCAGCTTCCAGACCAAGCAGAAAGCCCACTTACATTTCCAAATCTGATAACAGAAGGCAAGGGCAAAACAAAAAGAGGCTTGCCCATCTCCAAAGAGGGCACAAACATGTGATACTTGGAAAAGTGCAAACAATTCTGTTTTTGGAATGTGACAAAATCTTCAATTTAATTCCATGAGAAACATTTCAGTGCTCTCTGTAGAGGCTGTGCAAAAGAAAAAATTGCTGAAAGTCCTCAAGCCATAAATAACAGCATTCTCATAACAACATTTTTAAAAATAAAGAAGGTTTGCATAGATTATTATGGGTCTAGGGTCACTCTAGAGAATCCCAGTACTGGTGTTACAGTTGAGGGAAGCTAAAAGCAAGGACAAAAGCAGTTGTCAACACCACAGTCTGCAAAACACTGTCTCAGAACAAAATAATTTAAATGATTGTTATTTGTTTTATTTGGTCTGATTCCAAGGACTAGCAAATCAAACTCAGTCCAAAATATTATAAACATGACACAAAAAAACAAAAACAGGTTTTTAAAAACAGATATGTGCCTATCAGAGGGCGCCTCTTAGAGGTATATGAAAAGTGAATGCTTTTTGCACCCTTGAGCCACAGGCAGAAGCAAACCCTATGAAGCACAGCATATGCAGTTTTACGAAATCATTATGCCTCTGCCACTTTCAAGTTAGGGTGAGCTGTCCCTGTTCTGATAGTCCATTCCCTGCTACCTGCATAATCAGAGCACTCATGTCCTGGTCTCAAGCTTAGCCCACACCATGATTTCACTTCACATCCACCACAGCTCCTGAAACATAGTTATATTTCTGATCCACTCATAACTGTAGCTAAAAAATATTGCTATTTGTCCTTGTCATATTTGTTATTATTTTATCTGGTTGTCATTACCAAAAGGATCATCCATTAATCCTCCAGCTTGCTGATAAAAAACAACAGCACAGTAAGTGAGAAATGTACGGTACACAACATTAAACAACATGAAAGATCTTCTGAAATAGAAAGAACATTAAAAACTTCCACAATAGTTTTGATTTCATATTTTTATTTTAGTGTTACTTGATGGGCTTTTTTTTTTTTTGTTATAAATAAAAAAGCAACTAGGACACACATCAATCTTGTGCTAAAAACCTCTGCAAAATCAAGCTTATTAAAAATAACTTGTGTTAGTGAGCTACATTTTTATCAAGGAAAAATAACTGCACTAACAGTATCTGACATCAATGAAGTGTTAGTTCCACAGAGGTTTCTGTGCGCACATTATCCATGGAGATAACTGTTTGCAAGAACTGCAAGAGTCCACCAAAGCCAGTACTAATCCCAGTGCAATCCCAGTGGCAAGGAAACAGAGCTGCACTTAAAGTCTACGTGCCTTGATGTTTACTCCAGGACCTTCCCTATCAGCTGCTGATGGAGAATGGCTTGTAAGCACTACCTGTCATCACATCCTCTTCCCTTTTACTGTTGGAGCAGGTATCTTTCAAATGCACACTCCCATGAAAGGTATCTTGGCAGTCAATCCACAGTGCAAACAAGCTCAGAAATGGCACGCAAGGCCCAGCCTGAGAAAGTGAACTGTGTAAACCTCCCCCAAGATTTTAGGGAGACATCCTCATAGAGAGGTCAAAGGAACAAGCTTTGAACCACAAAACATAGCTTTTAATTAGATATAATATCACCTACATTTCCATCTTGCTTTGGAGAACGACTTTTGCTATATCCTTTGAGTCAATCAGTTTCACACTGCAAGGCTTAAATGTGGTGATGAAGTTCAGCATTACTCAGGTCTCTCTCAGAACTGAGAAATGCAAAATTATCATAGATACAAATAATGTGTGTGTATGCTTCGGGAGATGGTTATTTCTTTCAGAATCTAGAGTGGATTCTTTTCACTTTTGTCTACCAACACTAGCTGAGACAGGAGATTAAGAGACTGAAAGCCTATGACAAGTGAATACTTACAGTACGTACCATGAGCTTGCCCGCTCAGGAGGTGGATATGCTTGTATTTGTGAACTCACAGCACCAGAAAGATAAATACTCTTGTTAATGTAATATGTATTCAGAGATCATTTTACCGTCAAACCATAACCTGAATATGGGAATAGGTGACAGCTCCCATGTTCAGTCAAGAGAAGCAATTAAAAGTATAAGCACAGACATTTGCAACAGCAGTCAGTACACAGAGGAACTTCCCACAGGTAGGAAAACACACGAAACTCATTCTGCGCTTATCAAAGGAAATAGCCTATGTTAATCACCCAGCTGTGATGCCCTGCATTTCTAATTGCTCCATAACAAGAGCCCACACAGAAGCCACAGCTCTGTGCTGGCTACTCCTGCCTCCAACACACATGCCCATGACTGTATGTGGGAACTGAGCTTATGTGAGATCAGAGACAGAATGAGCAGGAAGCTCAAGGACACTGCCACGTAAGTTTGCTGTATGTATTAGAATGTAAGAACACACTGACCTAGATCTCTGAAAAACAACTGCCCCCCGTGCTTTAGGAGACTAAATATGTTTCCATCTTACATAACATCACTTCTTTCTGGGCACTGAAAATTCTCATGTTAGATGAGTCAGAGAGATAAATGCAGAACTAAGATTTTCTTTGTTTAAATGTCCTTTAGCATCTAATTAGCTCTTACCTCATGACAGTTGCATTAGCTTCTGCACACGGAATATTGCACACTGGTCTAAATCAACCTCTGCCTTGGAAAATAAACTACTTGTTTCCCTTTTGGGATGCTGTATAATTAACAGAATGAATAATGCCAAATGCTACTGTAGTAGAGATATTTGACAGCATAATTAGAAAGATTATCATGACAGAAAGAGACGATCAAAATAAAGGAAAACACTTGCCCGCATCCTAGGCTTGCAGTAGGAAACTCCAAATGAGTAATAACCACATGTGGTGGTCAGCCCTTAAATGGGGTCTGGGAGAGGTGGAGCCAGACTTCTGCAATGATCACACAGGTGCATTGCCTTCACCTGTGCTCCTGCAGCTGACTCAGTGCTCACCTCAGGTGATCAATGAGCGGTTCAGGCCATGATTCAACAGTTCCCATACAGATGTCCACCAGAGCTCAGGGCAACCTATGGATGGAAACAAGAAGGGAATTTTCCTCTAGCAGCTTCAGTTATTTATAGCCTAATATAACACCTAAAAGCTCTTAAATACTCAGTGAGAGTTCCTGTGTGATTTTAAATTTTGACTGATATTTAGGAATACTTATGCAGATCTCCATTTCAAAATGACTGGATGTGGATCCTAATCATTCGTCAGTATGATGTGTGAAGTTTCAGAAAATGAGGCCTTTTTTACCCAGAAGTATCATTTATCTTTGCTTCCAGAAATATAAGTTCATTTGAACATGATGAATAATGCCTATAAACAATTATCATAGGAAAAACGGATTATTGAAAATTAATCATACACAAGGAGACTGAAAAACAGAGTCACTGAAAAGGTATAGAAAATATCTGCTGTGTTTTCTTAGTTGAGTCACTATTCTCAGTTCATTTTGGAAAGATGCAAAATAAAGACAAGTCATAGTAATAACGCCATATAAGAACATTGGCTTGTTAGTTAGAATTTTAGCAAATGTGGGACTTCACCTCTTCTAACTGCTGAGAATATATTAAATAATCCATCATCTTAATGTTCTGGGGCAGAGGTCAGGAATACAAACCTTCTTCTATTTTTTTTTTCCCAGAAAATTGTTTTGTACTACTGTAACTTCACTAACCTGTTTCTGAAGATAGGAAACATGAACAACTATCAACATAATGAAAACTAGCTTGCTCATTTATATGCATAAACACAAGCCATGTAATTGAAAGTATTTCTCACAGCTATAAATGGTCTTCTAAAAATATTTCTGTACCTGATAACTTATTCCATAACAGTCTTTCAAGTACTAATTTAGTGTGACAGCAGATCATGACTACACATTTTTATAACGAAAGAATCAATAAATACAAGTTGCAATCCTAAGCACTATCTCTTCATATTTAAAGACTATGAATAGTTCTTAGGCCACGTGAACTTTTACATACAATGTTGTCTTCCCTATAAGTCACAGTCCCCTCTCTATCAATGTTGTCTAGAAGAAACAGTAAAAAAAATCACAGATTCATACAATGCATACAAATCTGCTTGTCAAAAGGTCTGACGTTTTCAGCCCTGATTGATAGTCCAAAGAGATGCAAAAATCACCTGTTGGGACCAGAGCTGTTTTTAACTGCCCTGCAGAAATTATCAAAACAAGTCACTTCTAACAAAAGGGCTCAGTAGGTGTTAGGCTAATCAATACATTTACTCCAGTTTTTGTAGCTTTCTGCCTTCCGTAGTCCATTTTGTTTGCACTATCTTTGACTATTTGACTATTGGTCTTGCATGGTAGTACCAAAACCTTGGTCCTTACGTGGAAGTACCAAAATCACTGACCTTCCTCACTGCTGAGTCTACCATGCTTTCCACTGCTGCAGCACAGAAGGAGTTTAAAAATCACTTTCTACACCTGAACAGCACTTTCCTCGAGGCACAGGCACACTGAATGACATGTATGCCCCAGGATCTGTCCCTTCATCTCCACTCCCACAAAAAGGAAAAGGGAAGAAATACCAGAAACTAGATAAATATTTCATTATTTTTTTTAGTAATTACTTCCTTAGATACTATTGCCCAAGTAAAAGCAAAAGTTTTTCAGATATCAACTTTGTGGGTGGAAGGAAGGAGATCAAGTTCAAGCAGGTTCTGCTTGCAGGCAGAGATTTCACCTGCAGCTTCATTAACGAGACCCTTCAGCAACTTCTGGCAATGGGAGCTGGTGAGGGCACGATGCTGATGGGACTGCCTCTATAATGGCTGGGAGACCACAGCCAGCCCAGTGTCACGCTCCAATATAAAGGAGGGAGACAAGATTCTTTATATGTATATGTATACCCGATGGCGAGATTAAGACACAGTGGGTCAAATATTAGCCCAACCAGTTTATTACAATTACTAGTTGCTTAGGGATATGGGGAAGGGAAGGTGGGCGATAGAAAAGAGATGAAAAAGCAAGGAGACTTGGCAGAAAGCAAGAGAGAGACAGCGAGAGAGAGAGAGAGCGCATCACAACCATGGATCCAGCAAGGTCCATAGTCCTTTGATCTCAGGAACTTGTCTGGTCACAATGGGGGATGGGAAAAAGCCAGGAAGCTTCACAGCAAGCAGGCACCGTGCGGGGGGGGAGGGGGTTCTTCCAAAGAGATTTCTCCCTCAGGGAAGTCTCTTCTTCAAAGTCTTTGGTTTAGTGGTGCCAAGAAAACCGACCGAGCAACTCGACACACCAATGAGTTATGTCAAGCAGCTATTCCCCCCCCGTTACAGCGCTGGGTACATGGGGGATCATTCCACCAAACATGTACACCAAAGAGAGAAACGAACATATTTAAAGGTATAACACATGCATATTCATCACATTTCAAACTCTGGTTATCAAGGGGATTAAACCTACGGGTCAATTTTGCTGTAAATTTTCAAACCTTGAAGGGGGAGAGCTCCTCACCATTCCTGTGGGTGTTTTTTAAGAGAGACATCTGTTTGGTTCTCTTACTGGGACAACAGGATGTCTGTCCTGCTTTCTTATCGACAAGTTTAGCTGCCTCCATGTTCTGGCATTAGTTTGATTTATGCCCACCCCCATTTCTAAGTTTTGTTCTCTGTTTGTGTAACACATCTGGCCCAACAGACAAATCAACAGGGAGTAGCACCTTCGGTGCCATGTACAAGTATTATTGTCCTTTGCGGTGATCAGCTTCTCCAAGCCATACCCTGAAAAAGACTACTTGCCCCTATTTCTTCTTATCTTTACAACCACAAACAGAGACACTGAGGCACCGCAACAACCATCTAGATGATTTGCAGTTGTCAATTAGAGTCTTATAACCAGAAAGGCCTCGTGAAGCAAGCTTTGAGACAACAAAAGTAAAAACCAGTTTCTGTCCTTCACACCCAGCCAGATGGTTCGCACATATAACCTCATTTCTGAGGTCCCTGTAGATGAAGACAGGGAGCAGGTTTAGAATTAAATGGATTGAATAATTAGTTGCACCCCCAGGACTTATGTGGCAGGAGGACCTCACTCCTCACAAAAGCAGTGGGAAAACAGCTCAGAGTTTTCTTAGGACTACTGAGGCAGAAGGTAGAAACTGACTCCACTCCTAGCACGTGTCACAGTTTTACAACTTTTGTTACCAGTATTCCACATCATAACATCATGTAAAGCACTGGGAGTTAATGAGTTAATGCTCCAGTCTTGGACTTTGTGAGCAGTTTCATCTATCCCCCTGAACAGAAAACAGGAATGCAAAGTTCTCTGGGGTATGTAGTTCTTCTCTTCAGAGAACCAGGTACCTGGGAAATCAGCAGTCCACAGAACTGAGGCATATTTCAGTTTCCAGCACAGTCAACTCTTGAGAGCCCCCAGTCATTCCAGAAATACAATCTGATTCTGTTCCTTTGTGACTTGAAAGCATTAGAGTGCACTGCACACTAGTGTCAAATAGAGCCTCATACTTCTGTGGGTCTGATGTGCCAGGCCATTGAATCCACGCAGTCCAATACACTCTACTATCCCTTTCCCCACCACCCCCCCCAACTGAGGGCAGGGCCCTTCTATTTGTTACCTGTAGTAACAGGAGCAATTGCACTAGTGATTAATCTGTGTTGTAATTCCCACACCTGTGGGGAATTACCCATAGAGGAGTGGGTTTTTTTATGCCACTTCTTCACATCTTCTCCATGCTCATATAAGTAACTCCACAAGGCAGCACACGACAGATTTACTATTGACAACAGCTTGAGCAGGAAGACATTTGCTTTTAATAGCTGAGATTTTTGATGATACAGGTGAGGGGGAGGATTCATCACCTTTCATCAGTTTGATCAGCTCCTTCAATAGACTCTTTGATCATCCTTATCTTCATTAGGTGTTTCTGATACTACCATAGGTTCATCACAATCAGTAGAAACAATTCCTCCAGTGTACCTTCCCGTTTCTTCATTTTATCTATCATCTTTATCTTGTCTTTCTGTTACTTTTGAGACGGCTGAAGCATTACCATGAATTGGAGGTAATTGTTGATCAAAGTTTTAAAGTATAATAATCAGTTCAAAAACTAAAAGTCTTCTCTGTTTTTCTTTGTATCACATGTTGCTGCTGCTGCTGTTCTTGTGAGTTTCTGCCATGTATTTGTCATACTCCTAACTCTCTCAGGTTCACAATTTTGGCTTGGATTGTTAGGAGCAACCATGGGGTCGTACAACATTTCCACCATGGCTGTTTTCCTCAAATACTGAATACCTTTTCCAGCAGTAGTCCATTTCTTCATCTCAGGGTCCAGATAATCTTTGAAGGGATATTTTTCCTTTATGGCTAATAACACTAGTTCCCAGAAGGTGGTTACTCCATCCAGACATCTACTAATTCCTCTATCAATAGCTGAGTTTCTGGCAATGCTTCCTAGTTAATGAGATTCTTTCCCATCTAGAAAAACACTTTTAGCTCCAGTGTCCCAACATCAATGCAAACAGGTTACAATAGTCGGGCACCATGCAAGCTCCTTTCTCAAGCCTTGGATTTCAGTCATTTTCAAAGGTAGACAAGTAGTGGTAACAGTGATTTCCTCCTCACTCTCCCCTCCTTATCTTTTATTTTTTTTTCCGTTGCCTTTCTCAATGACAGTGACTTCGGGGAGAGTCCCTCACCTGGATCTTCCTCCACTTCCTCTGCTTCTTCTTCTTCTTTCCATTCTAGACACGACAATGCCTGTTTCCATTTCTGTCCCTCCAGAGGGGCAACTGACATTGACACTGGTGTCTCCTGTGATTGATCAGGTTCGACTTGGAGACTTTCCCTTTTGGCTCAAATCTCAGCTCATCAACTTTCTCTCCAAAATAGTATTATATAGAGCTTGGTAAGCACAAGGCAAACCCCACATATGTTGTACCTACTAAGCTGCACTGTCTCTGACTTAAATATCTGCTTAGTTTCTCAGGGTACCACACGTATTCAAGAGTGAAATCCCATGACAGTGGGGGTTCCCATTCTTCTAACATTCTTCCTAAGCTTCTCCATATTCTCTGCCACTCAACATTCTCTACTTTTGGGGAAGACTTCTTCCAGAGAAGGCTGTATCTCAACCTGCAGGGCCACACAAGGAACTTCGTACAGCAGTTCATCACCTTCACTGTGCGGAGGTGCGACAGGGAAGCTCACCGCTTGCTGGGCCTCATCATCCTCCCTGCTGCTGCTGCGGCAGAAAAGCCCAACTCTGCGTCACAGCCCAGAGATGCCCCATGCGAGGAGCCTCCTGTCCCTGGCCCAGCACCCTCCAGCAGCCCTGCCAGCCCCAGCAGGGATGAAACGTCACGCACAACAGGAGAGGAGCTCCAGGGGTGTCCCAGCCACCCTCACTCCAACTCTGTGACTGCCACCACAGAGCAGCTAGCGTCTCCTCACCAGGAGCCAGAAGAGCCTGTGGCAGGGCCCTCTGCTACCAGCCGACCTTGGCGGATCCGGCAAGCCCCGAAGAGGAAGGCCAGAGACTCCAAAATGAGTCTCATTTCGTAACTTTAGAAATCCAAAATGATGGACACAGTATAGTATTGTTAAGACTGAGGCCAAGTACCTTTTTTTTTCTTAACGAAGGGAGGAAGAACATGGCTATTTTCTCAACACTTATTTTTCTACATGCACAAGAACTTCTTTACGGTGAGGGTGATGGAGCACTGGCACAGGCTGCCCAGAGGTGTTGTGGAATCTCCTTCTCAGGAGATATTCAAGACCTGCCTGGATGCCTACCTGTGCGACCTGGTGTAGGGAACCTGCTTTGGCAGGGGGGTTGGACTCAATGATCTCTAGAGGTCCCTTCAAACCCCTACAATTCCATGATTATGTGATTCTGTATTGCTAACAGCGTGGCAGTTGTTGCTTAACCCATATAGGATTTCTTTTTTATCTCCTTTCTATGTTTGAAAACTCCTGGACAATGAAAGATCCTCAGAGATCAAAATGTAGTGACTATTTTATGGCAGCTGCCATAGAAAAGTACAAAACCAATATATTAACTGGAAGAATTTTGGGTTTGGATAGAGAAGTTGCTCCTACCAGACTGAACAGAACTGCAGCCTGGTTTCCTATGGATTTACCACTCTAGATGTAGCCTGGAGAATTCTGAATGTAACCATATTAAAACTCCCAGCGTATATTAAAGAAACAAACATGCCAAATACTCCTTAGACGTAGATATAACTGAAGTTTAAAAACGGTGATTTATGTAGATAATTTGTAGTCAACTCCTCTACCTCTGAAAAGGGGAGGTGTTTTTCTTTCTTGAGAAAGATAAATCTGTATTTGCCCTCTGTGCTTCAGCTGAAAATTGACCTGTCTCTTCGCAAAGTGTCTTCAAACCCTTCTTCGGAACACTGACCCCATGTGATACCCAAAAGAGAAGTAATGGTCAGAGACATGCAGATAGTTTTTCTCTTCTTAGGCATTAAGAATTAAGCATTTAACCAGGAGAAATGCAGAAAGAAGGTTTAACTGGAGAACTGGAAACGGGTATTGGTGAGTGATGGTGAATTCTCTTGCTGCTTGTAACAGTGAGATATTTGACCTCAGTCTCATTCTCAATAGGAGAATTCAACTCATTTTCAAAATGATACATTCTGTAATGTTTTTGGAACTATGCTAAACACATCTATCAACAGATTTGAAACCTTCCTGTTGTACGTGCCCGGGGCTGCGTGCCGAGGCCACAGAGGCGGGGGAAGAAACGCCACCCACAACACGAGAGGAGCTCCAGGGGCGTTCCAGCCGCCCTCATTCCAACTCTGCGACTGCCACCACGGAGCAGCCAGCATCTCCTCGCCAGGAGCCAGAAGAGCCTGTGGCAGGGCCCTCTGCCACCAGCCTACCTCGACAAACCCGGTGAGTCCCAAAGAGGAAGGCAAGAGACTCCCAGGCCTCATCATCACCAAAGAAGAGGCCACCCCGCCAGCAATAATGCAACAGTGGCGCAGTTCGTGGGACTGCGCCCGGGCAGCAGCTGGGGATCACACCGGCCCCAGTGGACCCTTGTCATCAGTGTCCAATTCCACCTTACAAATAAGGCTGCAAATGAAAATAAATAAATAAATAAATAAAAACTAAATTATGTTTTTTGTTTGTTTCTGAATTCATAGTCTGACAATGCTTATTTATGTAGTCAGTATACGGGACAAAATTATTCAGTATTTGAAGGGCTTTTTGTAACAACCATGTAATATCTCAAGAGATCATTAAAGGGGTAAATATAGTTTTTGGTACTCAGTTTTTGGTACTCTTGATGTTCATAGTATTTAGCTACCACTGACTTCGTACTACTGCAATGCTCTATGAAAACATCAAGCCATAATATCCATGATTACCAATGTCTTTTCAGTGTCTTTTACTTCACGCTTTTCTAAAACACAGCATGAAGCAAAACGGAGAAGTGGACAGTTCTGGAAAGTTGTAGAAAAATAGAAGTATAGTGTTTTTGTTGTAGCTGCTTTTATTGCCACACGCAAGCCGCTCCCTCTGCGCTCCAGTATCGCTCTTTTATCTCCAGAGCCTGGCAGCTCACGCAGCAGCGCGGCTGTGGGCGGGCATTACGGAGTGGCGGCGGTCCCGCGGCTGTGGGCGGGCATTACGGAGTGGCGGCGGTCCCGCGGCTGTGGGCGGGCATTACGGAGGGGCGGCGGCCCCGCGGCTGTGGGCGGGCATTACGGAGGGGCGGCGGCCCCGCGGCTGTGGGCGGGCATTACGGAGGGGCGGCGGCCCCGCGGCTGTGGGCGGGCATTACGGAGGGGCGGCGGCCCCGCGGCTGTGGGCGGGCATTACGGAGGGGCGGCGGCCCCGCGGCTGTGGGCGGGCATTACGGAGGGGCGGCGGCCCCGCGGCTGTGGGCGGGCATTACGGAGGGGCGGCGGCCCCGCGGCTGTGGGCGGGCATTACGGAGGGGCGGCGGCCCCGCGGCTGTGGGCGGGCATTACGGAGGGGCGGCGGCCCCGCGGCTGTGGGCGGGCATTACGGAGGGGCGGCGGCCCCGCGGCTGTGGGCGGGCATTACGGAGGGGCGGCGGCCCCGCGGCTGTGGGCGGGCATTACGGAGGGGCGGCGGCCCCGCGGCTGTGGGCGGGCATTACGGAGGGGCGGCGGCCCCGCGGCTGTGGGCGGGCATTACGGAGGGGCGGCGGCCCCGCGGCTGTGGGCGGGCATTACGGAGGGGCGGCGGCCCCGCGGCTGTGGGCGGGCATTACGGAGGGGCGGCGGCCCCGCGGCTGTGGGCGGGCATTACGGAGGGGCGGCGGCCCCGCGGCTGTGGGCGGGCATTACGGAGGGGCGGCGGCCCCGCGGCTGTGGGCGGGCATTACGGAGGGGCGGCGGCCCCGCGGCTGTGGGCGGGCATTACGGAGGGGCGGCGGCCCCGCGGCTGTGGGCGGGCATTACGGAGGGGCGGCGGCCCCGCGGCTGTGGGCGGGCATTACGGAGGGGCGGCGGCCCCGCGGCTGTGGGCGGGCATTACGGAGGGGCGGCGGCCCCGCGGCTGTGGGCGGGCATTACGGAGGGGCGGCGGCCCCGCGGCTGTGGGCGGGCATTACGGAGGGGCGGCGGCCCCGCGGCTGTGGGCGGGCATTACGGAGGGGCGGCGGCCCCGCGGCTGTGGGCGGGCATTACGGAGGGGCGGCGGCCCCGCGGCTGTGGGCGGGCATTACGGAGGGGCGGCGGCCCCGCGGCTGTGGGCGGGCATTACGGAGGGGCGGCGGCCCCGCGGCTGTGGGCGGGCATTACGGAGTGGCGGCGGTCCCGCCTCCGGCTCCCCCCCGCACAAAATGGCGGCGCCGGCGCTGTCGCGGCGCTGGTGCCGCGCGGCGGGGCTGTGTGTCGCCCTACGGCGGTCCCGGCTGCCCGGATCGCGGCACGTCCACGAGCGGCCGCGGCGTGCCCGGGGCTGCAAAGGGCTGCTGGCAGCGCAGTGCGAGCGCGGCCTCTTCCAGGATGTGTTCCCGGCGGAGGGCGCGGACGAGGAGCTGGAGGCGCTGCTGGAGCCGGGCCGCCCGCCCGTCGCCGTCTACTGCGGCTTCGACCCGACGGCCGACTCGCTGCACGTCGGGCACCTGCCGGCCGTCATGGCGCTGCTGCACTTCCAGCGCGCCGGACACACCGTCCTGGCCGTGGTGGGCGGCGCCACGGCGCGGCTGGGCGATCCCAGCGGCCGCGAGCGCGCGAGGGAACCGCTGGAGGCCGAGCGGGTGCGGGCCCACGCGCGGGGACTGCGCGAGGGGTTGGAGCGGCTGCTGGAGAACCACCGCGAGCTGTTCTGGGCGGCGGGCGGAGGGCGGCCCCTGGGCCGGGCAGAGCTGCTGGACAACGCTCGGTGGTTGGGCCGCGAGCCGCTGCTCGACTTCCTTTGCGGCGCCGGCGGCCGCCTCCGCATGGGCACGCTGCTGAGCCGGCAGGCCTGTCAGGCGCGGCTGCGCAGCGCCGACGGCATGAGCCTGGCCGAGTTCCTGTATCCCGCGCTGCAGGCGTACGACTTCCTGCACCTCTACCGGCACCACGGCTGCCGCGTGCAGCTGGGCGGCGCCGACCAGATGGGAAACATCATGTCCGGCTACGAGCTCGTCACCAAGTACGTGAGGACGGTGTGGGGCTGCGAGGGCGAGTGGCCGCGCTCGGGGACCTGCGGGGTGCACGGGTGGGCGGCATTGCCCAGCCAGCGGGAGCGGGGAGGTGGTCGTCTGTCAGCTTGCAGACAGATCTGCTGCTGCCGAATGCGTTCAGGGTGCAGTCACGCCGAAGTGGAGGTGTGGGGTGTGCTTAAGAGGTGGTTGCAATGCTTTTCCCGGAAACACAGCGAAAACTGCTGCTGAGCCTCTGCTTATCCGAGTCTCTCACAGTTCAGAGATGCACGGGCACTGCTGTGAGTAGGTGGTGAAGTTTGTCCTTCTGTGCGTGCTTAACTATCACAAGACATTCAGCACAGAAAAAAAACGCTACAGGTATCCTAAACCCGCAGGCAGCCTCAGTTACGGTTCAGTGCAGAAGTCAGAAGGTGCATGTCAGATTAACATGCTAGTGCTGCTGCTCACAAAGCTATTACACATATGTAAAAATTTTAGTTCTTTGTGCAGTAGAGTTTTAAGTCCAGATTTTTTTTTCCTAAAGCACTCTTCGTAAACTCTCTTCTGAATTACTTTGCATGCTCGCAGCTGCGTAACTGCTTTATGTAAAGGATAGCATCTTACAGGATGCCTGAGTTTTCTTCAAGATTACCAAAATATGTTTTTTCATCTTTTCTAATCCTCTCAGGATGACAGGAACAGATGTGTTTGGAATTACTGTGCCTCTTATTACCAGTACTACTGGAGATAAACTGGGAAAGACTGCTGGCAACGCAGTTTGGCTAAACAGAGATAAGACTTCTCCATTTGAGCTGTATCAGTTTTTTGTTAGACAACAGGATGACATAGTTGAGAAGTAAGTAGTTTCTCTTCATCTTTCTTCTTGGCTTTGTGTATGAAACTACATCCTAATGCTCCTGTGTAGCTGTTCCATGCAGGTGTGTGCAAGGCGACAGCATCCCTTCCAACAGTTCCATGTAGATCTAGGCATTAATTACAACTATATGCTAGTTAAGCAGGTGTGACTGAGCCATAGGTACATAAGAGTAGCAGAACCTGTTTCCTTCTGCTGCGTGCATCATAAATTAGTTCATGTATGACCAAAGGAGTAAAGTGTGGCACTTTTGGTTCTGCCCTTGGGGTGAATACATTTCTTATGATGCGTGTTAATTTCAGTACTGTAATGTCACGATATCAGACAAAATCTCTCCCGTAATAATCAACTGCAATGTTACAGATATTAATAGATGTTAAGTACCAGAAATTTTCAGCTAGTACGAAGTACCCAAAAATGCCACATTCTGATCATTGGTCACTTAGCTTGTTAAAAAGTTCAGCATCTACAACTGCATCACATTAATCATTGTTTATCCTTAAGCAAATTCAAATGGTGTCTTGTGTGGAAGTTGCTAGGACATTCATGTTTGTGGTTACGGATTAGATCAGTGGTCTCCAAAACGTTTTGGTTGTGGACACCTATTAGTTTTAAAACTGAAACAAAAGAAAAACAACTTTTTGAGTGTGCACTCCCAATACATGCATATATATCTATATCCACATAGTGGATCATCTTGCATAGTCTCTGGGGTGATTGCAACTTGGGATTGGGACACCATTGGCTTACAGAAAATACACACGGTAGATATTTACACTGCAGCAGTCTACCTACAAGGTTTATCTACATGGCAGAGATCTTCAGGATGCAATTTTAAGACACTGTCAAAAGTAAAAACGAAGGCAGAGGAGCAAAACAGAACCAGCAAAATCTGGCTTGATTTTTAGAGATGCATCCGCAGCACTTTTCAGACTGAAAAAAAGGCTGTGTGGATATTTAACATTAACATGTTTCATGCTTTCAAACTTTAATCGTGGAAGTACTCCTGTTAGCAGATTGAATTCCACACAGGTGCCATGCCCATTAAAATAATTCAGAGTATGCTTTTGATATGCACCTTTAAATTGTTCATTATCCTAAATAGTCTTCCTCAAGGTACTCAGTCGTTAACGGACAGTGTACTTCTGTCTGATGATCAGTGTTGCTTTGCATTAACATACTGTGCAACTGCTAAGGATAAATTTAGAACCTCATTAGTAAACAAAACAACTGCAGTAAATTCTGTATGGTACCTTTCATTAGGAAAGTAAATTGCTGATTGGAGTACTGTCTTATTTCTGTAGGCTACCCTTAATAAAATAGTAAATAAAACATGAGTTATCTTTTTAAGTTTAAATATGTAGGCAAAAACAAAGAGTTGTTGAAAAGAATACTTGTAAACATGGATTTCTTAAAGAAATAAAAATCATTTAGTGCTTGAATGACAAAAAGAGGAAATGTGCAGTGATGGCTTTATAGACAAAGAATGTTTTCCCTGCTCATAGATACCTGAAACTCTTCACCTTCCTTCCTCTTGAGGAGATTGACCACATCATGGAAATGCATGCCAAAGAGCCTGAAAAATGGGGCCCTCAGAAGCGACTTGCTGCAGAAGTAACTAAACTTGTTCATGGCAGAGAAGGGCTGGAATCTGCTAAGAGGTGAAGTTTGATTTGTTGAGCAATTCTCTTTCAGATTTATCCAGTGGTATTTATGTGTAGTTTTCCTAGGACTATTTTAATCGAGTTAGCTGAGGCTCAGTTATTAAGAGAAATACGTAGTAGTGCTCTAGACTTAAGAGATACGTAAACAATGTTAGAATTGCAGGAGAGTAGAATTCAAAAATAAATAAATAAATAAATTCAAGAGTGGGAAGGGTAGCTCCAAAATACTTTTGTTACTGTGAGGAGCATCAGCATAAACTGGGGTGAGGAATCTGTTCAGTTGAGCTGTGCTTTGTCCAAAGATGAGACTAGAACTGATTTTGACTGGTCTTTGTTCTCACAGGTGTACCAAAGCCCTTTATCACAGCAGCATTGAGGCACTGGAAGCTATGTCTGAGCAGGAGTTACAGGAACTTTTTAGACAGGCTCCTTCTGCTGAATTGATGCTTGAACCTGGAATGACTCTGCTTGACCTGTGTCGCAAAGCAAATGCCATTCCAGGTGGATCTAGTGGGTACGTTATCAGCACTACTCTTCAGTAATATCTCACTTGAACAGGTGGTAGTAGTAGTGTGCTTTCAGTAGTTTAACAAAAGGTCAGAATAACCAAATCAGGTAACAACATGACAGTTACCTACAGACCACTTTTAAGTAGGAGGGAGGTGGGAGGCTGCAATGCATTTTGAAGAGAAAGTGAAGGATAATGCTGTGTCATGTACCATACTTCTGAAATATACAGCTGAGGAAGGGACACAGCAACAGATTATGTTCCCTTATCCCTCTCTGGAGGAGTGGGAGTGCCAGAGGCTAAGGCTGATTTCAGTTATCCTCGACTTGAACTGAATTTAAAATACACAAAACTTAAAACGTATTCAGTTATGAATTTAAACCAAAGAAATGTGTGAAATAGTTCAGTACTTACCAGCAATAGAAATCTTCCTCTTGCAAAAATACCCACTGTTGTTGTTGTTGTTATTTGGTGTTTTTTTTTAAGGTACCAGAAAATTACAGATGGTGGAGTTTCAGTAAATGGGATTCGTGTAACCAATCCTGAGACTGTTCTTATTCTTGGACAGCATATTCTCAAGAATGGAGTATCATTGCTCAGAATTGGAAAGAAAAATTACTATATCATAAAATGGCTACAATTGTGACAAGAAGAAATCTTCCCAAAATGAGATAGATACCACTTCAACTCTGTTGCTCCAAGAATGTAATTGAGGACGTTCTATACTGTGCATTACCACACAGCTCACAAACTGCCTAGTAGCACAGTTTTGGTTTTCAAAATACACCAACAGAGTTCAAATAAAGGCAGCTGAGATTCTAAACATGTATGACTTCATGTTTTAGTTCTGGAAGTGAATCACTGAACCAGAAAGTAATAGAAGTAGAAATCCATACTGGATTTTTTTTTCCCTATCTGCTGTACATGATTCCTTCAGGATAGAGCACACTTCACGTAGGCCACAAATCAGAAATAGCAGGAAAGGCTGCGCACTATATTATGGCAGTTGCACCTACACTGGATTTTTTAATTTCTCTGAAGTTATAATTTGTTACAGCTGGGCTCTTTCTTAACTTTCAACTTTGAAAGCTATTGCCGTGGCTGTCAGTATTGGCTGTTACCTGTGAAGAGTACACAGGTTCACGTGACATGCTCTCTCCACTAAGAAACAACATACAGATCTAAAACAACAAAAAGGAGTGTTTGGAATTGTCTTGGAAATGAGTACTGCTGAAGTACAGAAGTGGAACACTGTCATATGCAACTCTTAAAAGCTTAAACAGATGAAGAGATTTTCAAAGCACCACTCAGAAGCATATGCACAAGGAGATGAAAAGATCCATTTCAAGGTGCCAAGATGGAGACTCCTGTGACTACTGCCTTGTCAGAAGGAGGGTGAACACTCACCATTTATGTTACAGAATAACTCACAGCAAGATGAGTAAAGGGATACTTGAAACCTGTCCTGAAGATGAATGCTGCTGTTAACTTTTGACTTCCTAACATAGAAAATAAGGATAAATGGGTAAGGACAAACACCTACAATCAACAGGGCTTTTTTGTATTTTTTTTTTTCTTAACAGGTTTGGTTTAAAGCAAGCTGCAGAAGACTCACAATAAATAAGTAAAACAGTTAAGTCCTGAAACATAAGCTTCTTCTTGGTTATGTATGGGAGCATACTGCATATGAGCTTTTCTGCTTTAATGTGGTAATAGAGAGCAAAATCACTTCTTGAAATGGGAGGGGAGATTGATAGGTGCTTTTGCAATTAAAGTCCAACCATTCAGATAGAGCAACGTGCAAAAGCAATACCCCTAGTATGGGAACTGTTGAATCACAGCCTGAACCACTGATTGATCACCTGAGGTGAGCACTGAGTCAGCAACAGGAGCACAGGTGAAGGTAATGTAATGTACCTGTGTGATTGAAAGGGGTGGAGTCTGGCTTCACCTCTCCCAGACCC
Source organism: Odontophorus gujanensis (assembly GCA_013399175.1). Classification (NCBI taxonomy): domain Eukaryota; kingdom Metazoa; phylum Chordata; class Aves; order Galliformes; family Odontophoridae; genus Odontophorus; species Odontophorus gujanensis. Next base: position 122,316 of record VXAB01011174.1, read on the forward strand.
CATTTAAGGGCTGACCACCACCAGGGAAGGATCTCTTTTTGGAGATCCCTCCCACCACCAGGGAAGGATCTCTTTTTGGAGATCCCTCCCACCACCAGGGAAGGATCTCTTTTTGGAGATCCCTCCTGTGTGGAGTCATCAGCGAGCCTCAGCCATCATCAAAGGTGAGCCACCCTTTAGTCTGTGTACCATCTATATAAAGCCTTATGGAAATATATCATCCTCTGTGATATCTCCTCTCAATTCCATCCTTTTGAATTTTCTGCCCTACACCCCTTCATTACAGAACAGAAAATCATGTAGTGCCTGTGGCCTAAACATTTGGGATCACAGCTTCCCCATTCCCTTGTAAGGCCAGCACGAAGGTGAGAACTTATTTCAGGGAGTAGGTAGAACAACATTACTCGTTTAATGGGATATCCACGTCCTGTATATTACTGTCTTTAATGTTCAACAGTATATAACAACGTTGTGTATAGTGTATAGCTATATGAAGAAAAAGAAGTACATGAGTTATTACTACCTTAAAAAGAAAAAATCTACATCTATCCTGTCAGTTCTCAAAACCAGTTTGTGTTTCTTGCGACTCTGCCTTACACTGCAGTAATGATTACAGCTCTCCTAAATGAAGAAAAAAAATCATAATTTTGATGAGAAAAGGATAGAAGAGGGGAGAGAGAAGCTAAGCAATTTCAAAAAGTTTGCTTTCATAGAAGACTGTCTGTGTACTTTTGCAGTAACCTTGCTCCTTACGTAACAGAAGCATTACAGCAATATGAAAACATGCATCTGAGAATGAAATACGCCAGTGCACACCCACATTAACCTCAAAATAAACACAACAGATCAGAGTTAACAGCTACTTTCTGTTTGCAGGCAAAACTAAGAGTAGAATAAGTCATTTTTCATACCTGATCTCCTGCCTTTTCTCCCTTTTGTATTCACACAGTGGATATATCCTACACCTATCCTCACATTTCTATTTTTAAAGCATTAGCACCCACTTTAACCAGGTATTAAAAGGATTTTATTTATTTTTACAAATACAAAATTAAAATAAGTTCTTTCTATACAATGCTTATAATGAGATCCATCAACTCCAAGAGCTTTATTCTGTGGTTCTTTCTAACCAGCTCCTAGCAATCCAAACCCCTCCCTGATTCTCTCCAAGAGGCAGCTGGATGCAACCACTGCATTTCATAGACAGCTTGTACAGAGTGTTGCACCTGAGCATTAGAACAGTAAGGCCCAGAATTATTTCTTGTATACCCCAAACCAGGGATGTTCAGGCGATCATTCAGAGACATGGCTTGTTCAAAGGTGAAGTGGAAATATTTATATTAAATTGCAAGTATATGCAAGTATAGAGGAAAAAAAAAAAGTATTTTTGGGTTAGAGATTTAAAAAGAACACCACAAAAAAAAAATTTGTTCAGTAGCTGGAAACAAAGCAAAGGACTCAAGTAGTGGCAGCTAGCAGTAGTGGTGGCTGCTTTCAAGAAGTGCTTAAATTTGTAAAGGTGTCAAACAAGGTAGAAAGTAAAAGGGCACACAGTAAATACACCTAAAAGGAACTACCTGAACATAAAAACACCTTCAGCAGTTTAAAAGGTGTAGCTATATGGACACAAAACACAAAGAAGAAGAAAAAAAAAAGTATACCAATTAACTCTGAAGAATTATCTAATTCTCTCACCTCTAAATACTGTTTGGCAACAAGTTAAAAACAAACAAAAAACAAAAAAACATGCATTTAAGAACTTCAGAATGCACAGAAAACACAGGTTAGCAGTCTGCTTGCAGGAAAAAAACAACAACCTCATAATAATTCAGTACCATTTGCAAACAGAAACAGCAGATCAGTAAGTTGTTTCTCCTGCTGCAATTCCAGAAAGCAGGGACCTGAGTTTGCAGTATATCCAATCTGGTGTCTCTCAAAGCTAGTCCTCCATATAACAGAAGTTAAAGGTGTCTTTTACTTGAGTTTTGTTACGTTTTACTTCAGAATCCAGTTTGAAGCAGACAGACACTCCCCTTACCCACGAAGTGAAATTTGAAACTGACTTCTAAAAATCCACAAAATTTATTGACAAGCTTTTCACACACAGATACTGTGTTTTATTTACAGTACTACCACATACAGGTCAGGTATTAACATCAAACATTTACTAGTCTAAACTTGGCTACAGAAATTGTTCTCTCTGGGATTGTTTCACTGGGTAGAAGTTGTCTTTTCAATTAAGGTGAAAGCTGATCACTGATGAGAAATATTTCAGGTTTTAATAAGATTGGCTATAAGAGATCTGTAAGGAATCAATGTGAGACTTCTTACCAGTTAGCCCAGTATTTCTTCTAATGATAGCAGCAACAACAGCACTTAATTCTGTTTCAGATGATCCATTGTTTGAAAATAATTAATGGCCACCAGCAGCCTGTCAACCCCATTACTTACACAACTGCAGCAACTGTTACAAGAACTAAAAATGATGAATTGCAGGAGGGCAAGTGCAAACTTAAGGCTGTATAAGTATTCTTAGCTATCCTATAAACTTGTAAGGGCATGTAGTCCTGCCACCTGGACTAAAAGCGAGTTCAAAACTTTTATTTCTGAGATAATTAATTTTACACAGTATCTGTTTATTTAATAACAGGACTGTTACAGCATGGATTTTTAAAGATTTGAATTGAGGATGACAAGTTCATTTCTTGGCACTCAAACATTACCAAGTCAAAAGTGTTTGTAAAACAAAAAATATAATAACATTTCCAAAAAAAAAAAAAAAACACCCAACAGATGAACATTTTGGAGAATTCACATGACATTACAGAGCCAGTTATCACTTGCAAGATGTTCTTAAATAAATAGAATTCAACTGCATCATGTAGCACTTGAAAACTTTGCAATTCAGAGTTTGCCTTGACAACAGATTATTGCACATTTGGGAGTTAAAACTTAGATGGTCATTCACTTAGGAACAGTTCTACTTGAATGAAAACATTACTCAAATGCCATAAGTACAAGGGAAGGAGATGAAGGGAATTCCAACTACAATGTATCACCTTCAACAAAATACTTAAAAGCTTTCACTGCTAAAATTTACTGGAGAAGTGGCTTACACTTGATTACAATCACATTTCTTAAATCTGAGAACTACCATCCCTGAATAAGAAACAAGCAGTTGCAATTACTTCCTTTGTATTCATTATACGTAACGTATACATCATGACTTTTTAGGCTGTTTAAAAATACACATTACATTTCTGTGTCCTCTGAAATGCTTCAGATAACGCATAAAATAACAAGAATTGTGCGTGAGATATAACTTCCTGTGTTTGCAGTGGTACCAAACTCAAATATTATGTGGGGAAAAAAAAAAAGAAGAGCTTGATGGAAACTCAGACCTTAACAGTTTTTGAATTTTCAGTCTTTAGCAGCTTACAAGAGGAATTCAGTTTCTGTTAATGGATGAAATGAGCAAGGAACTGAATAGGGGAATAAAAGCTCCTCAGTACTGGCCTGATGTGCTAGAAGCTGACCATAGCTGTTAACAGCTCTGTCTCATTCTCCACATGCAAGTTGTGTTGAAGCTGATAAAACATGGTGCTTCTGCTTATAGTACACATTTTTTACTTTATACAAAAAAAAGTAGATCTGCTTGAGAAGTACATGCAAGTGTGCTGGCTGGAATTTAAATAATTGTTTTATTCATAAAAATTGAATGCTTACCCTTTAAAGGTTAGCATGAACAGTGTTTGACTGTATGAATTACAATCAGAAGAAAATAACTTAATTTTCAACTTAAGGTTTCCTATAATGTGATTGTCCTCAAAATACACACACAAAAAAGAAAAAAGCTACTTACAGTACAATTTCCTTTGAAGTAACTGTGAACTCTAGTATAAATATTCCAATCTCAGACTTTCTTTCATACGTCCTATCTTCCAAAGTTTGCTAGTAAGTTGTGAGGATCCCCTTCTCCCTGGCCAACTTCATCTGTTTTTGAAAAAGACACTTGTTATCCCGTAAGTTTTGAAATCCATTTTTATTTTATGTTTTCAGTTGTGCCAGAACAAATTTACTATTAGATGGTCCAGGGGCTTGGTCCCAAGGGGGAGGAAGGGGAAGGTGTTCTTGTACCTGATTACAAACCCCAACGTTTTTATGCAAGCTCCAGTGCACATCAACAACTTGGCACCCACTTGTCAGTAGGCCTTCATTTGTTCGCAGGCTCCAGGCTGATTCATCCAACGTGACACTCCATTAAATGAAGTTGAAAATTTTGTCTGCAGTTTTAACATTTGGAAAGAAATGGGGACACACACGTAGCAATATGGTAGACATGTCTACTGTGCTATAGAATTGACACCTCCATCTGTCATAGTGCATGCAATATATTCATGAAAGAAAATACTTGGTGCTCTCTTCTCTTCACAGTATTTAAACTTCTACTGTAAAAGCAGCTTAAAACTATGCCACGAGACTACACTGTCCATCTTAACCACAGGCAATCTGTTTAGCAAGTCAGGCACTGGAACTTCAGTGTTTTTCCCCAAGTTCAAATGAGCCTGTCACTGAGACAGTAGACTTGGTCTGCTTTAATTTGCACCAGAAAGCTGGTAAGGAAACATTTAGAGCCATTTATTATGTGGATTAAATACAACTTATTTTGCAAAATACAGCATATTTTTCTGTTTGCAAATCAAACCAACTGTCTTTACATGAGCAGATTTACACAGTTGCAGTACACAGATAAGAGTTCATAAATAAAAATGCTACTCCGTATACCATGCCTAGCAATTCTGAAGTCAGCATAATCTCCAATGCATATAAATAGCATGGCTGGTACAGCCTTCACCAAAGATGTGTCTCCCGAATCTCTGCAATGATTTGACTGGCTCGCTGCAAGGCCTGCACATGGGGAGACAAAACACACCAAAGCTGATTAATATTTCTGAAAAGATTTCTCAAAGAAGCAAGGACGACAGTCAGAAAGTGTGATGTTAGTATTTAAATCGAAGTCAGTCATTCTCATTAGTGATAATAACGAGCATGGACACTGATAAACAACAGAACCTTCCATCTGCAAAATACTATGCAAGTAAAAGCTACTGCAGAACAGAAGACAGTGCTAAGACTTCAGCAAAGGCATAACTGAATTGTCCCTCGAGAGATGAGAGCTGAGTTACTTTAAAACTGCATTTCTAGTTATTAGTGAAAAGAACTCACTGCCATAAACTGCACTTATACTACTACTGTATTCGGGTGCAGTCACTACAATCTAGCCTGCTAAACTTCAAAAATGTAAACTGTTTTGGTTTAAGCTCAGAATACCAACCAATACTAAAACTGAAGTATTACTCCAATCAGGAGAAATCCAGAGTTGTGTGTGGTCCAAGGAAGCTTTCAGTTTTAAGACACTTCTCCTCCTCATTCAAATACTTTTATCACATAGCTGCAAAGACTAAACTCACTACAGGCATCTTGGATAAGCAGCATGTCAGGGCATCTGATCTCTCAAGTGTGCACTGTTAGAACAGACTGTGCTGCTCACAAGAGAGAAGCACCTCTTGCTGCTACTTTCAGTGAAGCTGCACTGTTATCTGAGGGGCATTCTTTTCTATATAGTTCAATCCTAAGAAGCATTCTGCTGCAGCTACAGCATGTCACATAACTAAATAATGAAAAGGGTTTTTTTAAACTGAACACAATAGAGGAAAGTTAAATAAGAGCACGTGTTCAGAAACAAAAATCTAACTTATACATGGTTTCAGTTTCCTGTTCCCATGGTCCCTGATCTATCTTTCTTTAATACCTTGAGCATGTCAGCTGCTTCTTTTCTGCGCTGTGCCATGTCTTCAGATTCTGTCAGAAGGTCATCCAACAGCAAGGATTTATACAGCTGGCCCACCAGCTCACTCTGAAGAGTGTCTTTCACGTGGTTCACCAGAAAATGCATCACTGCCTTTGGCACACTGCAAGCACACAAAGATTGTTTCTTCAAGACATAATACTGAAAACCAGGCCTAGATCAAAGAATTCACAACATAAGCAAGCAGCTTCACAGAACCCTGGCTCAAACTTCCAGAAATCTACCACCAACATATAAAAAAAGCTTTCTGTCTTAACTAAATGAAGTACCTTGTGCAATTTAAAAGACTTATTTCATCCATATGGGATGACTGTATTGTAAAGGACACGAATATATACTGTAATCTCCACTGTGCTACGCATGACAAAAAGGCTATGTGAAGGGCCTGGACAATATGCCCAGTGAGGAGCAACTGATGGAGCTGGGGATATTCAGTCTGAGGAAGAGGAGGCTGAGAGAAGACTTTATTGCTCTCTTCAAATACCTGGAAGGTGACTGCAGTGAGAGCGAGGTTGGTCTCTTCTCATTGGTGAGATGTGACAGGACAAGGGGTAATGGCCTCCAGTTGTGCCAGGGGAGGTTCAGGTTGGATCTCAGGAAACACTTCTTTAGAGACAGTGTTAAAACACTGGAATAGGCTCCCCAGGGAGGTGGCTGAGTCACCATCCCTGAACGTGTTCAAAACCCCTTTTGGATACGGTGCTCAGGGACATGATTTAGTGGTGGGTTGTTAAGAGTTCAGGCAGTATGGTTTGGTTGTGTTTGGACTTGAAGATCTTGAAGGTCTTCTCCAACCTGAGTAATTCTGTGATTCTATGAATAAAGTACTGAAACTACTGGAACCTGATTTGCTTGGGGACTTAAGATATGTGTAGGAATACTGAATAGGTGATTCTGAATAGGTGGGCAAAAATATTTCCATGAGCAAAGGCAAAATAAAATCACTATACTAGAACAGTACCAGAATCTGAGGATATAAATGGAGGATCAAGAAAATCAAATCAATGCACCTTGGTTTAATTTCACCAGAACAGCAGCAACTGACAGTGAAAACATTAACTGTCCTTCCCAATTGATAAATAAAAAATACCAGTTTAAACAACTACATTCTTGATGCAACACTAAAACTAGTTTACAACTAGAGGAAACTGGGAGCTGGCATACAGTCAGTACTGACTCACTAAGCAGCAATCCCACGTGATCTCATGTGCCCACAGTGCTAAATCCAAATCAAAACCATTATCCTGGGCAGATCAAGGAGTTTTGCTCAAAAAAACATACTTCTTTCTGAGTGCATGCAAATCTAAACAGTCAGACCCAATATGAACCTAGATCCATCAACACATGTCAACTTTCGGAATCGTACTCCCATATTTGGTTTGGAATTTTTCCCACTGTGCTGTTCTGCTTTAAGGCTCTTTCCTGCTTAACTAAGGAGTGATTTTCAGGAAATCATGATGCAACCATATGGATCTATCAATAGTAAAATAACTCATTTTACATCCTCTTTTCAAGCAGATGTGTTTCAGGTTCTATCAAAAGAAGAATTTAAGAAGCCCAAAATATTTTGGGAGTTTCCTGGCTAAGAGTGAAAGTAAAACTCTGTTATCTATAACCCAACACAGCTTTGAATCTTCCAAATAAGAGACTGAATCAGCTTTGCAAGTGCTATGTGGGATGGACACGAGTACAATACTCAAAAAATATTTCTTAAATATTGCTGAAGTAGATCAGGATGTTTTAATGCATCAAATTTACAATGCTTGGGATAGCATTTTTGCTTCATATTTACTGCAAAGAATGTAAAGGGCTTGTTTAGAGCACACAAAGAGGTAATACTACTAACACATTAGTAAAATTAAGGTAAGCAAAGCAATTTCCTACTGTGAAATATTAAAAATTACGCTGAGGAGAACATTTCTTAATTTTCTGAACAGAACAAAACTCCTATGACCTTGCAAATTTGTTCAGAAATTCAGCTTGCAGAGTCCTTCCTCTAAATAAGAAAACAGAAGTCACACTTTTCCACAAAGACACAAGGGAAATTAAGCATTCTTCATTGGGGAGGGGGGAATATTAGAATTAAAAAACAACTTTTTGAAGACTGTCCATAGTCGTATACTGTGGAAATATCTCCTGATATTTCCATGCTAAGGACTAGAAAACTTAGCTTCAACAGTCCCTGTTTGAAACTAAAAGGACAGGAAAGCTAAGTTCTACCATTGCTACGTAACAACCAGAGTTTATTCCAGTTATTTGCTGACAATCATTCATCTGAATTGCAACATCCTCTAGAAAAACTGCCACCTCCTAAATAACCAATGGAACCACTTACACCAATATAATACAGAATTAAAACTGTTAGAAAAAACAAGTACTACTTCAGCCTTCTTTATTCTGTGAGGAGTAAATTTTATAAAAAATCAAGATCATATATACAACACTTGAGACATCACAATATTTGTATGACTTAAACATATCTAGGTAGCTTTGTTTTACCTGTCCTGAATATTCTTTCTGACAATAAGGAAATAAGATTTAATGAGTCGTTCAATCACTTCACAATCTCGCTGCTCGCGGGCAGAAAGTTTGCGTGCAACAGGTACAGGCTATGTAAAAAAACAAAAAAAGAAACCTCACGTTAAATTCCGCTCATTTGTATAGATTAAGTAAAACTAAAACTGGGAGAGACCACAACAAACTACTAATCTTTCAGACTGATAATTTGATACACATAATCTGTCTCACAACACTACTCTACTGCTGACCTAGAGACGTCAAAATCCGGATCTTTAAAACTGAAAAGACAGAGGTCACCAACCATTTTTATCTTGTAATGCTCACAAAAGGCAGTAAGCTCTGCCAATAATCTTCACGCATTTTTAATTTATTATCTTCCTCTAGCATGAAAAATGCCAACTTCAGCAAAAATGAGCGTGCAGTTGAACTGAGGTGAGCTGAGATATGCTTCTGTTCTAGAAGTGATCTAGATAAGGATTTTACTTCCATAGAAATTTTTGAAAAGAAGCCAATTATCCCAAATTGTAGGCTGAAACTTGAAAGGTTAAAGGGAGAAGCAAAGGACTGGAGCTCCCTGTTTCCATAGTGGTCATTATTCATGAAGATACATATTAGTAGCAAAGTCACAACCTAGAGAATTCCTATGTTTTATTCCCTGAGCCTTAACTACAAAGAGGAAATATGCGTCTTTCCATGACACTCACCACATCTAAAAGGTTTACAGCATGTCCTTTTTGAGGACTAGCAGGAAGAGCTGCAGCAGGTTTTGACTTTTCCTCTGCTGATACCTCCTCTGCTTTAGAGGGTTTCAGCATTCCTCTCCAGTTGCCCGTTCCAGACTCCTGAGGTACATCTGCTCCAGCAGCAGCCTACAGAAACAACACATCAAAGAAAAATATCAGAGTTAAAACTAGAGCACTACAAAGAAGATCAAAGTAAGCTACAGACTCAATTAAAACAGGATTTTCATATGTGTATTTTTATTTCTATATACTGCTCTTCACAGCCCCCACTTTTGTTTACCCTTTGAGAAACCAATTAGAAAGATACTTTCAATCCATTAATAAGTGTTAAATATCAGTAAAATGAAAGCTGCTTAAACTTGCATTATTCCTAATAACGGTATGAAATTCCCTGCACAAGCAAGCTTCAGCATTTATAGACTGCTTCTGAAATACAGTTTTTCTTAATCTAGTGGCTTTTACCACATACTCTTAGAGTAATATAACCTACATGATCAGGATCAATCAGAAAATATATTTCAAGAGCTTGTGGTGAATCTTAAAAGACCTCAATGTATTTAAACTCTATGTATAGAAATCGAAGTTATTGTAAAGAACAGCTTATGAAGTAAATGAAATAAATGCATGTGTACGTTTCCAGGTACCAAAGCTATGAATTTATTTGCGTGGCCAGAGCTTGTGCTACAGAAGGCTTTTCAGTGCCAAATGGAAAAAAAAAAAAGAAAGAATCTCCATCTTCTGGATAGCACAGACTGGGAAGTAAAGTTTGCATTGCAGGGAAAGAATGACTTTGTTCTTCTGGGAACAGGACATAATACCCAACTCTTACATATTAGAAAATATTGGACAAAAATATCAGTAGATGGTACACATTAGATTAGTATTAAAAAAAATTATTTTGATGTGAAACAGTGTTAATTTCTGTACCTTCCTATAAGCCTAGCAGCTGTATACTACATACTGTAAAAAGCAAACAAAAAACAGTGCAAACTTGGTGCTGATCAGTAAAGGCTCTGAACTGCTACTACTTATGTCTTCCTCCAAAATAGGAGGAATTGAGGTAGAACCATCTATTGTGTTTATAACTAAACCCACCACTACAGGCTCATCTTGGGTCTAACAAGTGAGAGAATGGCAAATGGAGTATATATGAGGAAGAAACCCGATGGAAATGTGCACAACAGTAATCTTAATAAAACTGCACTGTTGTTCCAAAAATACAAAATACATTATAAGAACTCCAATGAACATCTACTAATAACAGATAACCATTGAGAAGGAAAGCTCCACTACTCTCTGATTTTAAGACAGCTATTTGAAGTGGCAAAAACCCCTATACCTCTCCCATTCAGTATTACTGTGGAGCATGCTTTATCTCCAAAGCAGTTTCAGAAAGCTATGTTCTTTTGTAAGAAACAGAGCACCAGAGTATACATCGTTTAATAAAGAGCAAGTTTTGTGGGAAACACAAATTAAATCAAACTTGGCAGTTTCCTGCAACTTCTGCACTCACAACTCTATCTTCACTATAGCTCCCGATTTCTTCTTAGGTGTTTGCAGCATACCAGAACCAATAAAACTTCGACCAAAATCATACAGCTGACCGATTTTGACTTAAACCACTTTGCTCAGGACAGCTTTGCACTGGAAGCAGAACATACATACGCAGTAAAGCAGAAAGACTGAGTCTTCTTAGTTACTTCTACTACACAAATTTGTGACACTCCATCTTCTGCAGCTTCACAATGAAAGCAATTAGCAAAAACATCTTTACAGTACTGAGCTGTTATTTTAACATGACGACAAGTCTTAAGTGCAAAAAGCCACTGCAGAATACATTTCACACATAGAGGTGAACAGTTAACATCAGACAATAAGGGGGCTCAGTTCTAACAAAGCCTGTAAGGATTCCCTGCGGAAAGCAGGAAACTCACATTTTTAGTTTATCTTCTGTTTTTCTTTAACTGTCAACACATTAAAAACATGCAGTTTAACAACCATGCTGAAAAACTTGGATTACAGTACTGTTGCACCAAACAAACAATTGACGACAACATATTACAACCAAGAGTTTAAACAGCAAGCAGTGGCTTTGCCACCTAGCTGCACATCTTTACCCACCATTGTGCATACTAACATCATGAAATGTCACGCAGTCTACACCCATCTTGTTATTAGGGACAGAGCCCTAAACACAGACTGCTTCCTGTAGTACCTGAGGTGCACCACAACATCAATCGGCATGCAGTGCTTATAGGAAAAATCAAGACAGACCTTGCCATCAGCCTCAGCAGAAGCAGCAGTAACAGTCTCCTGGGAAGCAGGTGGCAATGCACCTGGAGCTTTAGTAGACTAAAGAAGGTAAAAAACAAATGCAGGGAGGAAAAAAATTCAACTGGAGACCACCAAATCTACCTAGCAAATTCATGCACTTTTAGCTTCTAATATGTATATGTTTTTTTCTAACCCAGAAAATATTTTGTATTTGCAAGCAAAGCAGTAACAAAAGCAGTGAAAAAAAGCATGTTCAAGATAGGTAAGGGACTTTTTGGTTCATCTGGTCCTTCAATTTCATCTCAGCTCCTACACTGATGATTTAAAAATGAAGTCAACTAACAGAACACAGAGCACTGAAATCAGTCTCTAGATAGTTCCCTTACGTTCTCGGTTAATCCATCAGCTGCCTTCTACTGACTAGAGGCAGTAACACTGAAGTCCTCTCTGAGATCTTATCATAGTTTTTAAGCTAAGAAACTTAAAGAATTGATTTCTACCAGCTGTACTAACACCTATTATAATTATAAACTTAAACCATATTCTGTGCATTCAAATTCAAAATACTTCACAGAATACTAAATGCGTGACTGTCTAAAATCCTAGCTGATCACCACACTTTCCATCTCTACAAGGCAGTATTTTCATGATGCTTGGTATCCAAGCTCCAGAGATAGCACACAACTGGATTATGACGATCAACAACTTTATCCCCTCTATCTTCTCTCAACCCAAAGAAAATAAGGCTGCACTAAAATTGCAGTCTGGCACAGTAAATATTTTAGATCAGTTGTTAATCTTCTTACTTCATCTGCAAAATTTAAAACTTCGTCTGAAATGACATTCAAGTAATATGTGTAATATTAATATAGACTTGTAGGTAAGTCCTCAGAAATCCCTGATTTAAAACCTGTGGGGAAAAAAAAAGGCATCTTCGGAAGAAGAAAAAGCATTCTACTCCCATCTCATGAAATCAAAAGAAGAAAGTCAATACTTGGAAGCTTCCCAGGGTGTTACTAGGGCAGCACATCAAAGCTTCCAGCATTTAGATTAGATCAAAGGAGAATGCATTACATTGAAAATAAACAAATTAAAAAAATTAAAGAAAACATTTACCTTGTCTCGTGGCACAGAAGAGGGCAATTCCCGGGCTAACCTGTTACGCCGTTGTTCCTTTAAAAAATAATCCAGCAAGACTTCAGTTATTCATCTCTCTGTCTCAATACACATCCAACATTCATACATTACAGATGAGTTCAAATTTTAAAGACAAAAACACTAGTAATTTAATCTCACCTAGCGCTTTGTAATTATACTATGATCCTATAAAATTCTTTGGATGAAACTACTTTTGACCTGATAATTAGAGTAAATTATCAACATAAAAAACCTCTGCAAAACTTTTTGCAACACTCTTCATAATCAAGACTAGAGCCTTTAAAAACAGGACCAAAGCTAAGCAGTTTGGCTCAGCACAGATCCCCTACAACCCTCATTAAGCATTGCATCTTCAAAACAATCCAAAAGGATTTGCTTTCACATCCAGCATAGTTTACTCTGATTAGTCCAAAAGGAAGCACTGACTTTACAAGAAAAAAGAATTTGAAATGATCAGAACAAACAAAAAACTGATTTTTCTTGATATTAATAACTGATTCTTCACTGAACAAAGGTAAGATGTTCTACATGCTCTGTTGCTTCAAAATGTTCAATGACCTGTTCAGGAAGATGTTGGAAAAATAACTAACTTACGTAACACAAATACAATAATTTCATATACTCGACCAAGTCCTAATTCTCATACTCACAGAAGTCTGTGCAGACATTGTACCTGAACTAGAATTTACCTTGGTAGACTGCTCTTCAATCAATTGCATAACCAGTCAATATAAAATATATAATAGAAAGCAAGAGGTTAGAACTAACAAACAGAAATGACAGTACAAGCATTTAAAAAAGAACGCTACTATGAAAAAATGTGTTGGATAAAGAAGCAAACAATATTAGCAAGCTCTTAGGCAGAGGGATGAAACATTGCAATGAAAAATCAGACTTTGAGACAGAAATCTGATAGCACTTGTAGAACAACTGCTTATAGGATTGTGATAGCAACACTGATTACCAATCAAAATTGAGCATGCAAAACAGAAAGGCTCCTGACATTGTAAAAGCGGAACTATCTTCTTAGTTTCTCTTCCAGAATTTCATTTAATAGCCACTAATCTGGTGCCCACCTTAATTTTCAGAGAGACATGAGAGGCAGAACTGTTTTCAGTAAAATATCAACCGATGGCTCTAAACGTAATATGCAATATAAAACTAATAAATCAACTGATCACAACCTCTGTACTTCAAAATATTCAACTACGCTTCAGAAAAAACCTGACAAGTCTGTTCTTTCACTAGTTATTTAGGTTCTCATTTGAAGAGTCAAAAGATGAGACAGTTTTAACCAAGATATAACCCACAATTAAGGAAATTCCTTCAACTTATCAGCTCTTGAGTTAAGCATACTGAACTTATTTTCGATGAAGATGTATTTTCTTACCTCAATATTGTTATTCATTAACCCACAAGCATCAGCAAAATCTGGATGTTTGGTATTGATATAGGCTAACTCAATAGCCACTAAATTGTGAACCTGCAATGAAATGGAATTCACAAAAATTACCAGTAAGTCTGATGGCAGCAAAGAACAATGACTTACAACACCAGTCTAAGTAGCCTGCCTAGACTACAATACATTGTAACTGCCCTCGGCCAAAGACTGTCCCTTACAGACCCAAAGACATCAATGTTCTGACCCTAAAAGAAAGCAAGAAAGGAATTCATTCTGTTATCGCAATACACTCAGATCTTCAGCTTTTTTGAAACATGTATCAGTTTAACTTGTTAGCTTTATTAAGCTGATCCCTCTCCAGCAAGAAATAAAGTTCAGCAATTTAAGGAGTGTAAGCTATATGGAAACAAGCCACCTACATCCTCTGAGCAATGAGGAAGAACTTCTGTTTGCTCTTCGCATCAAACATACATACATATATATATACAGATATACTAATATTTTGTGCTTGCTTATTGGGGATATATTAGAACATATTTACCCAAAGACAGAAATTGAATTATCAGCTCTCATTTGCTAAAGGGCATTAAAAGTGAAAACAATGCTTTATCTTGACCTTACTTTTGAAACAAATAGAAAAAAAGATTCTAATTTAAGTTATTAGCACTGCATCTTTAACTACAGCAACCGCATAGCTTCTGTTGCAGGGCAGGAAAATATACCTACATCCAAAAGATTAGGTTTTAAATCCAAGTTTGAGTAAACAATCTTGAAAAAAAAATCAAACACAACCCTTATCATCATCCTTTTGGGTTTTTTTAAATCTATCTTCTCATACAGTATAAGCTTCAAACAACACAGCTGTTACACAGTTCACCATTAAACAAGGATGAGTTGTGATTCTTTTAATAATCTGGGTTCCAGAGATTACAAAGCAAACAGTCCAGAAAACACATATTTCTTCCACCAACATTATAAAACATAAAAAATTACCATTTCATTTGTGACAGGAAGCCTTCTACGCAGAAGACAGGTTACTACTTCAACTATGGCATCGTGTAACTTTGGAAACCTCAGTAACTCCTAAAAAAGAGACATTTACTGATAAGACTATTTTTTTTTGAAGGGGTAGAGGAAGGGTAGAAGATGTCCAATAATTGATAACATTAGTCAAATACAAGTATTTTTTACCTGTGTACTGTAATTACTACAATGCTGTATAATTCTTTGCATTTCTTCATGAACCAGCTCCACACAGCGAAGGCTGGGCTCTTCTAAACGTTTGATTTGCCTTTTAACCAGCAATTCAAATGAAACTTCAGGAACAAACAAGGCAGGACGGGGACCCTAGGTAAAAGGACAGTAAAAGTTGCTGAATCATATATTAAAATAAGGAGTATTTATATTCAGGAGTTCCTGGTGAAGACCATAATAGATCAGGTCACAGTGTCCACACCCAAGAAGAACACTCAGAACAGGCCTACCCAATCTAAGATTAATACCTGTTATAAGAATATTGAAAATAAAGGTTTACAGACTAAAGAAATACAGAAAATGCCTGTAAGACTAATTCACTGTTAAGTAACGATTAACCAGCACCTTTAGGTAGAAATGCTCAAGATTTAACAATCTTACAACCACAAATAATTCTTTTCAGGTTTACGGATCCAAGTTTAAATGAAATTAATAAGGAAAACTAAAACATTCTCTTCCTAATCTTCAGCAGACAGAAGAGGTACCACTATTCAGCGGTTCTGGTCACACAACTCTCGTTACACAACAGCTGGGTTTGTTGTTACATATACTTGTGGTGCAGTGTCACTGTTTGGCATACCAATACAATTTCTCAGTCACTAAATGCTGTGCTAGATTTACAGAAGGACAACAGCATGCACACATTGCATTGCTGTGAGTGTCTGAGGTATTCCAAGTCTCAATAATTGGTGACTGTGCAAAAACGCATCCGGCTGCACGCATCAAACAGAAATTGATAGAAAAGCTGACCTGTTCAAGTCCAGTTCCAAGGAGTGAATGCTCCTTATATCGCAACATTCAGAAGTAAACTTATGGTTCATTCTTAGCAACATCAATTCCCATATTATAACCAAACTAATCATGTAAATACTGAACTATTGAAGAGCCACATCCATTAGAGAACCACAGAATTGTAGGAATTGGAAAGGACCTCTAGAGATCATCTAGTCCAACTCCACTGCCAAATGAAAATATCTGAACATGTTCTAGCCCACAGAATGCACACTGAGTCCTCACAGCTAACACAGAAGTGCTTAATGCAGAACAAGTGCATAAGCAGTCCTTCATAACACTTTCTCATACATGTAATGGCATTAGGTTGCCAAAGTTGGGCCTAAGCTTAATTTCAGCCCATATACAACAGAAATGAGCAAGCATTTCCCTTAAATTCATTCCACATCTGATAAAGGCTGCAAATCTGAATGCTGTATTTTTCACTTGAAATAACTAAAAGCAAGATTCAGCATACCCAGGCAAATTCATTCAGTTATTATTAACGTCCTGAAGCAGCACATACTTGTTGAAATTATATTTTGAATCCAATGTATACAGGAACAACAATAAGAAATACAGAGCAACACTCACAGTAGCATTTCTAATGGCAGTCAGGATATCAATTGTGTTAAGGCCACCTAGAGGGTCAACAGATTCTAGGGTTCGTCCAAAGGTCTCATGAAAGATATAACAGATTCTGGCTCCACCACATCTGAAAGAACAAAGTAACTGAAATCAGTGAAGAAGAAAAGAAAGCTCTCATTACAAACTTCTTCACAATTACTTATATTCAAACATTTTTGACTATATCATGCTCTACTGTGCTACTATCACCACTGTAAGTCAGCAAGTGCTCAATCTAAACATGTAGTCAAAACTCTAGAAAACCACTTGGTACTTACAGCTCAGAAGTCTCTATGTATTTTGCTGTTCCTTCAATAGTGTTGCAATATTCTGTGGCAAATTTGGTAATAAGCTGCAATAAAGTGGCACTTTTGTCCTCAACAGGTTCCCCATAACTGTTAAGTAGAGACTGGTACTGAGCAGCTAAAACATTGATTCTGGTTTTCAGTTCTGGCAAGCAGTCCCTGATATGATGCATTAGTAGTCTAAAAATAGAAAAGAGACCTTAATGAGAGGGAATAAATTTCAGCTTTATCATATCCATCAAAAGAGAGATGAGACAGAAAACAATCAACAAAGGAAAACATTTGCTCAGGAAAATTACAGTCAATTCAGAAATTGAATTTGGAACCAAATAGAGCTTTCCTTATAGTTTCTCTGTACAGCAAAGTAAAAAGGAAAGGTAAATACAAATGTTTATGTACATCATACATCAATCTACATTTCAACATACCTTGAAAAGCACTCATTTATTTTTTTTTTAATGTAATACCTGTTCAGTGTTCTAGCAAGATACTTAGTCCCATTTCGATTGGCTAGGGAGGGATACTTCTTTTGAAGAAAACCATACTCATCACGAATAGAATCAGCTACACTCTTCTTATTGTTAATATCCAGCTGACTCCTGAAGGTAAAAGACAGTTTCACAGTAGTTAACATGCGAAGTAAAAACAATTCACACTTTTTTGCATGTCAGGACATGTGAACAGCTTTGCTTTAGGCAACAACAAAAGACAATTGCTCCTATTGACTGGACAATAAAGAAGGGGTTCACCTATTGTTCCATGAAGCACAGACAGTAAATCAGTATAGGTAGCAGTCATACACATACCAAGCAAAAAAAAAGGAAACTTTTCACTACATGAGATTTGGCCTAGCAGATGTAAAAGATAAGAGTGAACAAATACTATGCTTTTAGCACTGGCTTAGCCCTAACATACAACATCCATTACTGCTGAATTAGCAATAATGTCAACAGCTGATCAGAAACATCCCTCAAGCTAAAAATCAGCTAGAAATCAATAGTGGGAAGAAGTAACACTATAGTTCTCCCAGAAAGGAGTAGAGATATTTCTTCTAAATTAGTAGTGATGAAAAGAACAGATTTTTGAACAGTAAGCAGCAGGTTTTTGGCTTGCTTGCGTATTTTAATGTCAAATCACCTTACTCTTAAAATCATACTCATGGTTAAACAAGTCTTAAAAACAGTAGTGTGCCCAGACAGACCTGTTAACTACTCCAATGATGCCAAGTTTTACTGGAATCACTCTTCCCATGAGCACATCCATAGCATCAGTGCCAGCATCCATGAGATCCAGCTTTGTGATAACAGCAAGGGTTCTTCGACCTACCAAAAGAAAAAAACTCACTCGCAGGGATGTTTTGTCTCAATCAAAGCTCAGCATTCAAAAAGTTCCTCATACAGATGCATGAAGTATAACAGACCAAGCCAGAAGGGACCAGCACAAAAATTTATGGTGCTTGTCTATCTGGAACCCTTTATTAACAAAAGTACAGATAAATAACTATTTGGAATGTATTGCTCCCAACACATATGTGGTTAAAGATTCAGGTAACACAATTTGAAATTATATAATTGCTAAATGTAATAAATATTTTTGCATTGAACATGAGGTTGCTATTAAGCATTTATGGAGAAGACTAAGGTAAACAGGGAGGGGACCTACAAGTATGAGCAAATTGAACACACTTCTAGGATATATGCAATACTACACATAATGGTAATCTGTTTAAAACTTTTTGAAACACCACTATTACTGGAGAAGCTGCCAGAGGAGGTAATAGGACCACTTCAAGCACTGTGCAAAAATATGTTGCCAGAAGTACCAAGAGACTGAAGAAGCAGCATGGGATTTATTTTACTAACGATGCATATTTTTGTAAAGTACATGACTTCATGTGCTCTGAATGGAAACAACTTCATATTAGACACCGTGGAAGAAATATGCAAAGAGAATTTGAGTGAATACCAGTGTGCCTACAAAGACTGCAACATGAGCTGCCACTCCAGACCTTTAAAGTTTAGAAGTTTGGGAAGTGATCCAAAAAAAACACAGCTGACCACTTTTACAGGAGTAAATGAAAAGCAAAGGGTCTGCTGCCTGGAACCAGGACAGTCTGACTAGAGAGTCAGCTAACGGAAGAGATTCTCTCTCAAAGTTGTGGGCCCTGTAAATCATAAAGCAGACTTGTACTTTGAAAGCAAGTAAAGAAATGCTACTTTTATGAGAAGAAGAATTCAAGGGGAAAGTATACCAATGCAAAATTCTCCCCTAATTTCAATATACTCATGTTCAGAGTATACACTTCCATTGTCTTTCAAATTACACAGTGCCATTTATTAGTTGTAATACTAATAGTACCCTATAGCTTCAGATTTGTCTCTAAGTCATTATTCAATTATAAAACCAATCCTTTTTAGATTAAAAAAATCAGTCAGTTCTGTCATACAAATGAAGAACACTAAAATGGATGCTAGGAAAACATTTAAATTTTATTTCTACTGAAAGTCACTAAACTAACATCTAAACAGACAATTACTTCCACAGGGTGATGTATTTTCGCTTATAAAAGAGAAAATATTTGACAATAAAGCATGAAGTCATCCTAACAGATTAAACTACTACAAAAATATCTCAAAACTACCAACATTCTGTAATGCCATTCTGTTGCTCTGAAAACAGACGTGACTTGGAGGACTATTACAATAGTCCTCTGATATGTTTGAAAGCCAGAACGCTCCTAAGATATTAAGTGATCACAATATTTTCTGAGTTGCAGAGACTAAAACTGGCAGTCTTCAAGCAAATATAATAATTGTATTTTCCAGGAAATTAAGTAACATTATCTTACTTCTTTCTGCTCAAACGACTTCTGCTTTGTTTTGGTTTTGTTTTTTATTTAAATCCTAAAATAAAGCTGAAGCTGGATTACAAGATCTAGTTTTTCTTGTTGCTTACCATCTGGATCCACTTCCCGTGCAATTTTAAGTGCTTCCGATGTGGCCATGTCTGTGTTAGCTGCTGTGACAGCCAGAATAATTGAATTTGGGTTGCTGATGAATTGAAGGATTAGCTCTCTTATTTGAAGTTCAATATCCTTGGGCTGATCACCAACAGGCACCTAGGAAAAAAAAAAACAACACTGTAGAACTACTCAAAACAGTACATTTATGTAGCCAACCACTTTACCTGAAGGAAAACAAACAACTTCTAAGAACTGAAACACTGATTTAATAATACAAAATAATGCTTAAGACTGAACATAAGTTCCTTGTTCAAAAACCAGTGTTTTCAGAAGAAAAGCATTTCATATCTTACCTTTGTCATTCCAGGTAAATCCACAAGAGTCAGATTCACGACATTAGATGAAAAAATCTTAAGATGAATTGGTTCAGGACTGATACCCTAGAAATGTATTCATAACACAGTAAATTTAATAACTTTACTGGATTATTAAGTGGCCTTTTAGAAAGTCAAATCTGGTATATTGTAATAATACATAAATAAAAGAACACCTTTCTTCAATCATACATCTTATCTATTTGTTGGGGGAAAAAAAGCCGCATCTGCCAACTAGTTTCTTTGTATTAGCATTTGCCCCACTATCCCCTCAACATAATGCATAGAAGGCTTTACTTCAGTAATTACATAGACATTCAATAACACAGTAATTGATTTTATAATCATACATGAAGGTATGAATGTTTACATACTTGTATGGAAGCAAGTTTAACATTTTTTTGCAAGATTATTTTGCAGGAAGTTTTGAAGTAAAGTAATAACAATTGTCTGTGTTTTCTTTTAGCTTGAGCCACTCGTCTCATGAACACAGTGAAAAGCCTTTAAACATAGTAATGCTGCTTGTTATCTCTTCATTAGAACAGGTCAGTGCTTTTCACTTCTAGATGCCAGAACAGTTTAAGAAAACTTTCAGTAGCAAGAGAATCTACAGCAAGGAAAAGATGGACAGTTACCTTATTATTTCCTGAAATCCTCTCTGTTTCATTTTCTATTTCCTGACGAATTTCATCAAAATCTGTATAGATCTGAAGTACAGAAAGGAAAGATTACTTAAATAGCCATTTATCCACAAACATCTAATTGTAATAGTGCTCCTTTCTCCAAGAACCAGTGAAAAAATTATGGAATTATCTATACAGAAGGTGAGGGGAAAAAAAGAATAACAGCTCTTAAGCTACTGCTGTAACAACCACCATCAGTGCTAAATATTAAAGGAATCAGAACCTTATTATTTAATCCACTGCAGTGTTAGATGGCAGTTACCAGCACTTACAACAATATCAGACAAGGTGGAAAACAAATTGCATTCACCTAAAGAGAATTTCAACATTTAAATCATCATTTAAATCATCAACATTTAAATCAACATCAACTAGATGATGCTCATCTAGTTACAACCATTTGATGTCAATGAGTAACATCAAGCTTCAACTCCTTCGCATCTTGGGAAGGGACAAAGAACACAGAGTTTCATTTCCTAATTACATTCTTGTTTAGTCTATCCTCATCCCACCAATAAAAGGAAGCCACCACCAAGCCATCCTTCCACATGTTCCCACTGTATTCCTCTTTAAGATTTCTTCAACTTTCAGTACTGCCTACAACATGAGGAAATCAGTTTAAAGTAGTCAAATATCTGCCAACAAGGAGTTGTGCTGCTAGCAGATAGCCAAGCTTAATTCTTCACTTGAAACCCACAGTTACCTGTTTGTTTCTTTCTCCTTGCTAAGTATTAAACTCTTCCTACTTTTTCATACTTTCTAATATACCTCTAAAGTACTCAATTCTTCAGTGAACTGAAACAACTTGCAATTGTATACTTCCTTGTCTTTGCAATTTAATTCATGCACACACACAAAAAAGAAAAAAGCAGCAAAATAACATTTTTAGGGTCAAGATAAACAAGTCAGCAGAATCAATGACCCATATACAGAGTCATTGGTAAGTAACTAAGGGTTTGATTAATCTTCTACTGTTAGAAACAGAAACACTCTGGCATGCAATATAGCAGATAGAATGGTTCTCTTTTTGGGAAAGGCTGCTCCATAACCAGAGCAAACATACCTTATTTTTGGTGTGAAGAAATTTACCCCACTCTTCAGCATCTATCTCTGAAAACAAAGAATTGGTACATGAGGAAGAGGAAGCAGACACTCCGACCACGTTTTTCTGAGAGTCTGTTTGCTGAAGACTAGAATGTGATTTTTTTTTTTTCCAAGCATTAAGAAAAGAATTAGTTCACTCTCTGCTATTAGATGTTAAATGGCTCAGTACAAAGACATTTATGATTCTGCTTATTTAAAGACAACATCTCATTACTCTTTTTAATTTGTCTCTCTTACACAATGTCTGTCTTCATAACTGTGAACTGAGCCAATCAGCTGTCCTACCAGTCTTCAGGAAAGGTCTAAGTCCATTTAAAAATCAGCTTGCAACAGAAAACAAAATAATTATTAGCAACAGCTTAAAAAAAAAAAAAAACCTGAAAAAAAAAATACACCAGCAACTTTTCTTTTACCATGCAAATGAGATCAAATTGCAGCTGAAAGAAAAAGTTAGAAAAAAAAAAACCTGCAGAACCAAAACAAACAAAATAGGTAAGTACTCTACATAACAATGAAGTCTCAGGAAAACATGTCTCTTCCCAAATCTGTCATGGACCAAACATATTAATTCTTGCCTGCCACCATAGATGCCTGAAATTACTTGCAGGCTCCCCAAGAGCAGTCCCAGAAAGAGCAAAGAAGGTTTGGTCAAATCCTGCTTTGTGGTTCAGGCAGAGCGTTGAGTCAGGCTCCAAGACACTCACACTTCCTCAACTGGGTTTCCAAATACCAAAAGTTCCATATCAAATATTTCAGTTTGTGATCGTTCCCCCCCACACCCCCCCTACTACCCAACGAACAATCTGCTCCAGAAAATTAGCTTAGAAGAAGCCTCACAACTTGACAAACACACTGCTTACCTAACATTAACCCAGCATTCAAAACATTTTCTCACTCAAGTTGAACTGCAAGGTACTTTAATCAACAGAGATCTTTTAAAGGATTTGGGAATTAAAAGTGCATAGAGTTCTATGAGGCAGCAGCCACATAGGAAAGCAAAAGTCTTCTCATTCTAAAGCAAAAAGGTCAGAAAGCTAAAAAAAAATAAACAACAGACAACTAAATCACAAGACTTAGCAAAATAATCAACACAGTAGGCGATGTGTAAAAGCATGATCAACAATAAAGTGGCATGAAATGTATGTGATTAGTGTATACAGGCATGCACTTCGTGTGTAGGAAGAAAAAACAAACAGATAAAGGCAACCTTTAGAAAGGTGTCTTGGATTTTTCCATGTAGCAGGGTCTGCAGTTAAAGAGAAACAGCAGTGAATGATGTTTAAAATTTTACATCATATTTAACACAGCATTTTATTAACCTTCACTGTGAGATTGTATTACAAAGATCACAAATGCATGCAGACAGATGTGTATGCCAGTCCACTACCAATGAGAATGTGTAACATTAACAATATGCACAGCAGTAAGATCTTAACTGAACACCAATAAATGATGAGTACTAATCAGATATTCCATATCACAAAGATTACTTGATGATCTCTTTACTATTGCTGCTCATCCAACCCCAACAGCTTACAATATTTTTGTCTGAGCATAGAAAACAGCACCAGTAGGTTCCACAAAGCTGACCTACTTTGGCAAAATACGTTTGTCATCATTGACTCATGTCAAAAATGAGGAAAAAAGTCAGGCATGTCTTTAGTTCATTGGAGATAATATTACTGCACAGGAAAGAAACCTGAGTTTTGTATCCATCCTTTTAATAATGAAAAAGAACGTGTGCAGATTTAAAAACAACCAATCACTGCAATTCTGAGACAGATTTAAGAAGAGACAACATTAGCTATCACCATTCTCAACTTAAGATTCTTGTTCATGTAAGGCCCATTATAGAAAAAATGAAAACTTCACTGAAGAAGTAATGAGTATACAACTTTATTTTTCTGTGACACCAGTAGAGCGCCATGGAAGTGCAAGAACAAAACAAACCAGGGAAGACCTCTTCTTGTTGTGTGATGTGTCTGCTTGGCACAAAATGCAAGGAGCACTGCAACAGCTGGTTCATCAGTTTGGAAAGCCTGCTAGATCTGGGGAGGTAATTCTGATGTCTTGCACTGAGCTTTATCAATGGAAATGCAATGATTTGGATTAACTGGATCTATTAAGAAACAAAATTACTAAATACAAAAAGGCTTTTACCCCTACTGTTTTTATGAGGGTTTATGAACAACCACAGGCATACTAGGAAATCATTGTTAAGGGGCAGCTTTTTCTTTCTGTATCAGCTGACAAATCAGCAAAATCCCATACCAGCTTCCCCCACCCCCCCCAAAAAAAAAGTATAAAATGAAAGGGCTTATTAATTTCCCCTCACTAAACAGGTTTAACTTATTTACCATACAGAGAAACTACAACAAAATGTGCGTTAAAGAAGAAACTACAGTACTTTCAAATCTGTATTACTCATCCTGTCTTAAGAATTGAGAAAAGGATGATGGGCATAGGGCCAGAAGATACAGCAAGGTACTGCCAACACCACGATTTGAAAGAAATGGAGCAAGCACTCATACGTTATCTCCTTCTTAGGGAGATGATGTAGGACATGTTGTTTTAGTCTTACAGTACTGGCTTTCTGGCAGGATAGAAACTTGCTGCTAGATTTAGTTCTATGCGTATATATATATTTTTTTAATCAAGGGACAGTTTTTAAAAACAGATACAAAAAACAAAACAAAGGCAGTTCAGTAAGACACATTACATTTTAACTTGTTAACATCCATAGATCTAACAAGAGGGTGTTGTTTTTTTTAAGTTTTAACAAGACACAAGTTTTCCTTGTTACATATAACACAAGAGAAGATTGAACCCACGATAAATGGCTTAGTCTTAACCTCACCCTCAGCACATATGGAGGAAAAAAAGAAAATGTAAGGAATAAATGCAGTGTCCCAAGGTGCACAGAAAGTCTCGTTCAGTGCGAATGTAAGTTTAGTTTATCCTCAAAGTTTCATTTTGTATAGTGGGAGTCCTTTGCCTCATTCACCTGAAATCTACAATGACACACTCCTTTGACATGTGAAAAAACAGAATAAGCAGTTCAAACAGTATGGTAGTCAGGATGTATAACAAGAAAGATTATTGCAGTTGAAGGGAATAATCAAAAATAGATGAAATGCTCACCTGCATACCAGGCTCGCAATAAAAAAACAACAAAGGGAGCAATCTCTAACAAGAGACCCTTCCCAGGTGGTGGTCAGCCCTTAAATGGGGTCTGGGAGAGGTGGAGCCAGACTCCACCCTTTCCAGTCACACAGGTGCATTGCCTTCACCTGTGCTCCCGTGGCTGACTCAGTGCTTGCCTCAGGTGACCGATGAGTGGTTCAGGCCATGATTCAACAGTTCCCATACAGAGGAAGGATTTGCATCATTACTCAGAAAGTAAGGATGGTCAAGGCAAGGAGAAAAGGATCGATTAATGTGACAGAACACAAATTACAGAATCACAAAACAACAAGGCAGATGCACTGAAGTATCTGTTCGTGCAAAGAGTTCACCAGCACATTCAGAAAGTAACGTGCTAAGGCTCATGTTCTCTCATCCAAGATTCCACGGATAAACTGTTTGCACCAACAGTGTCATTCCCACAAGACTTCCCTCTGTGAAACTCGTAACACACTCAAGCCTTACCTCAACACACAAGTCATAATACTATTACTGATGTTACTTTCGTTATGACTTACTACAATTTCCAACAAAACAGTCAGGATAACAGGTTGCCATCTGTTTTCTTTCCAAGCAACTTGACCCCATTTTCTCAGATGAAACAAGATAATCTATACATAAGCTAAACCATAACAGTGACAAAATCATTGATTTGCCTGAATTTTTGAGGGACAGGCAAGTCAAATGGAACTGGTAAAAGTTATAGAAGTTCAGAGCAAACAAGTCCATATTTCTCTCAAAGGAATATCCAGAAGAAATTATAACATGTACATCTTAGATACTGATCTTTTTCTCTAGAAGTCTAAATGAGCCTTATAAATATGTGTTCAACCCAACATCCTAATGCAATAATATAATTATCCCATTTCTGATTTAAAATTCATATCCATGGATCAAATGCAACCTATAGCAGAAAACCTCTGCCTTAACTCAGAATTCCCTTAGTTACAAAATTATCTTGTACACCTGTACAGTCACAAAGAACAAAATCCTATTTTATTCAACAACTCAGAATCAGAGCTTTTTGAAAAGTACCAAAAATCATGTACTGTGCAAAGCAATTAGCATGAAGTCACTGAGAAAGAAAACCAATATGCCATTCTTAACAAGTAGGCGAGGGAGTATGTGCATTCTCTCTTTGAAAGATTTCAAGGCCCAACTGGATAAAGCCCAGAGCAATCTGGTCTTGAGCTCAAAGCTGGCCCTATTTCGAGCAGAATGCTGGACTTGAGACTTCATGAGATCATTTCTATTCTGAATTATCTCATGATCTCTTCACAATCAAGCACAGTCGGGACTGTACACTGTGCCCTACATGCTAAAAGCACCTAATTGTTATGAATCAGAACTGTATTTTCTGCTTGTGGCAATACTGAAAGCAGAAGCTTTAAACTGCACAACATTAGTAACTGTTCTTCAGAATCACAAAATCAGAGAGGTTGGAAGGGACCTCAAGAGATCATAGAGTCCAACCCCGCTGCCAAAGCAGGCTCTCTACAATAGGTAACCCAGGTAGGCGTCCAGACAGGTCTTGAATATCTCCATAGGAGACTCCCTAACCTCTTTGGGCAGCCTGCTCCAGTGCTCCGTCACCCTTACCGTAAAGAAGTTCTTCCACATGTTTGCATGGAACTTCCTATGTTCAGGTTTTAGGCTATTGCTCCTTGTCCCATTGCTAGGCACTACCAAGATGAGCCTGGTTTCATCCACTGGCCTTCCACTTCCCTTCAGATATTTCTAAACATTAATCAGATCCCCCAGGATCTAATTTGATTCCCCAGGCTGAAGAGACCAACAATTACAAATATTACACAAAAAGAAGTCCTGAGAAGAATTTGATACCCTAACTTACTGTTTCTAGAAATAACTACATCTGTTATTTGGAATTTAATAATTAAAAGCCCGAGATGATCATACCATCAAACGTCTGTGTACCTTTACTATCTAAATTAAAATAAAAATTAAAATCTATGATGATCAGTAGGTGGATATGGCCCTGGTGTTCTTTCACAAGAGAAGAGCAATGGGAGTGCTCATTCTTCCAAGGGACCACTGAGATAATTTTGTTCATCTGTTGCAAGATAATAACAAAGCACCACAGAAGACAAAAGCTTCAAAGTAATCACCTTCAGACAACTTAAAGCATTGTTCTTCATGTTCTTAAAATCTCACAGAACATCTCAGTCAGACAGCATCTGTAAGCTACAGAACGTGTCCATTAAATTCTCCTCACATCTACTACAGCTTTGTTTTCATTTCTCCTACCACTTTGTCCCGAGCTCATCCATTTCTTCACCTCCTTCTATGAAATCACATACTCATCATCTCAAGGAAAGGTCTTATTTAAACAGCAGAGGAGAAGCGGGAGAAAAAGTACACAAAAGGAAATCATGGTCTCGATGCTCTAGACAGCTATTATCAAAAGTGAAATGCTTTCTTTGGTCTGCTTTTCTCAAAGGCATTTTCTAAGAACAAACAGTAATGCTTAAAACATTAAAGCTTCTCTAAATACCCAATGTCATCAGGACTTTTGCTTTATGGACATCACAACTGTGACAATGGTACTATTTTCTTCCAAGAAAACTTAATAGTAGTAATAATAATAATAATAATAACAATAATAAATAAAAAAATAAAGTGTCTTAAGATTACAACTGATTTTTCAGCAAAATACATAAGAAAATTAAAAGTCTATTTCCTACTAGGATAAAAACACTCTTGGATCACACTTACCATTTTCATCTCCAGCTGTTTTCCGACCATCCTCTGGGGAAACATGCACCAGCTGCAGAATAAGGGGTCTTCGGGTCACCACTCCGGTGCCTCGTGGGAGCAGATCCCTCCCCACAAGACTTTCCAACACAGAACTCTTTCCACTGCTCTGAAAATTAGAATACAGTTACATGATCCTCTTGAACAACAGAATGCTACCAACATATTCACTACAGCTAGTTTTCACCACCCTCTTAAACAGTGTACAGTTATCTTCTGCCACACAGTATCATATGGAACATTCAATGGACTTTCTGTATCTGAAAGTGATATCACACCACGTGGGCAATAAAAGACAAATCAGTAAATTTCTAAAATTGATTTTGACATTTAAAAGCCATAGAGATTGATGCATCTTCCATTTTTTAAGGCTAAATTAAACAAGTAAAAATAAAACAGGTTTCCGAAACAAAATAATATCCTCTTTAGCATTTTCTACCCTGAATATTCACCTCTCCAAAACTGCTTTTGGAAAATAAAGATATTCTTATTTATAATGTTCAGAAGAAAATTCTGCATCCTCTATAACATCATTTTCTAACATCTTGCAGTAACACTTCGCTCTGCAGTCTAACCTTAATAAAAGCAGAAGCATCAAAGAGAAAATAGTTACTAAGTACACTTGAGTCCATTAAGCCAAGACAATCCCCAACTTCTTTTAGTTCTTTATTATTATTTATAGATACTATATTACATTGGCTTCATTAGTACAAATGCTGTTTTATAATCTAAATATATAAACAGAAATTGTTCTATATTGTCTTTCCCCCTCTGCACATGTGTGTGTATGTATATTCATGCATATTTACTACTGAACGACTACAAACGTCTGTCCACATAAAAACAACTTGTAAGAAGCTGTGAAACACTTAGAGGCTGGGAAATTCTCCCAAATTCTCTTTAAGCATTTACATTTGAAGTGCTCTGTAGAATTCTGCATAAAACATCAAATTGGGCTATGTGGTCAAATAACAAACTGTGAACACACGGGCTGTAGGAGTAGTTTAAGACTATCATATTAAAACTAACTATTAACAATAGACCCAGTTATGTCAACATAATAGTCAGAAAATCTGACCAATAAGACTTTGTGGGTATTGTTTTGTTATTTTAATAGGACTATGTTCAATTCTTCCTTTTTTCTGTAGCTGCTAAGTCAACAAGGGCATACCATAAGAAAACCTGTCCTGACAATCACAGTAGTCAGTTAGGAGTTGCTATTATATGAATGGTGTACCAGATATATTTTTTTTCTTATGAACATCATTTGTTCCAATGGATGATAGCAAAACAACACAGATTGTATGTATTTTTCAAAATAAATCTACATCAAAATCCATGGCAGTGAGCTGAATGGTGACTAAAGGAAGAGATGCCATACAAGGAATGCCAACAAGCTTGAAAAGTCGGCCCACATAAACCTAATGAGGCTCACCAAGGCCAAGTGCAAGGTGTTGCACCTGGGTCAGGGCAATCCCTGACACAAATGTAGTCTGAGGGATGAACACACTGGGGGGAATTGAGAACAGCCCTGAAGAGAAGGCCTTGGGTATATCAGCAGACAAAAATCTGAACATGAGCCAGCAGTGTGTGCGTGCAGACCAGAAGGCCAACTGCATCCTGGCTTCATCAACAGAGGGGTGGCCAGCAGGGACAGGGAGGGGATTGTCCTCCTCTGCCCTGCCCTCATGAAGCCCTATCTGCAGTATTGTGTCTAGGCTTGGGGCCGCCAGCACAAGAAAGTTGTGCAGCTGTTGGATTGGGTCCAAAGGAGTACTATGAAGATGCTTGGAGGGATAGAGCACCTCTCCTATGAAGAAAGGCTAGGGAAGCTGGGCTTGCTCAGCCTAGACAAGGGAAGGCTCCAGGAAGAACTCACTGCAGCCTTCCAGAACTGAAGGGGATCCTATAAACAAGATGGAGGACAACTTTTTACAAGAGTATGTAGTGACAGTATAAAGGGTTACTGTTTTAAACTTAAAGAGGATAGTTTTAGATTACATGTAAGGCAGAAATTGTTCACAATGAAGGTAGTGAGGTACTAGAGCAGACTGTAGAAGCTGTAGGTGCCCCACCCCCAGAGGTGTCCAAGGCCAGGATGCTTGGTGCCATGGGCAACCTGTTCTAGAGATGTCCCTACACAAGACAGGGAGACTTGAACAAGATGATTTGCAAATGACTCTTCCAACACAAACCATTCTATAGTTCTATACTAGACTACATATGGAACTATAGCTCTATATTCTACATCACTCCAACAGTCCAGTTATTTTCAAATGTAAAATCTGAAGATCTGAATCCCTTGCAGTGGTTTAATAAATGGCAAATGTGAAGTCATACATTTGATGAGGCATTACAATACTCCACACATCAGGAAATTAGTTTCTAATTGCATTACGTTTCCTTACAGAAGCAATCTGCTCTTGGAACACGATACAGTATCTAATAAAGCACTCCTTAATCTGGGTCCTGTATACATCTATTACCGAGAACAATCTGGAAGCACATTAAGAAGAGCAGTAAACACAGAGCTGATCTTTCTCTGCCAGCAAGGAGAAGTGAGGGATATGAAGCCTGATCAGAATACAAATTCAGTTCAGTCAGTCTTTCACACAATTGTAGGCAGGGACTAACTAATTCTTGGGAATAAGAGTACCAGAGACTTTAGGGGGATTAATTTGCAGCAGCATCACGCTTGTTTTATCATCTCATTGGAACTACTGTCACGATTTGAAGCAAAGACTGAAATACCAATTCCAGAAAAGCATCAACACATTCTTATCTCCTGTGGTAAATCGGTCAGGTTTTCCTCTGGACCCCGACCTGATCCTAATTTGACATATCTGCAAGCCATTATGACCACAGGAACTTTACATAGACTGCTCAGAAATTAGTGTCTAACGCTCTGTTAACCATCTGTCTCACAAGTTTGGTGGACAGCAAAACAATTTTCCTACAGGTGCTAACATAAGAAGATACACACAGGGACTTAAAAGTTTTATTTCAATACACAGTACTTACGATATAAATCTTACCAGTTTTCTTACTGCCACATAAACAGTTACATTTTCATCATTGTCAACATCTTTTTCAGATTTATCTAAAAGAATCAAGGATGAAGGACAGTAACAGGGAAACGGTGGGGCACTTCTCTCACAAATTAAAAAGCTGAGATCTGACAGAACTATGACCTACTCAAAACAAAACAACCAACCAAAACCAGCATCTCTACTCAATAAACATCCTCATGACCCTGCTTCTACCTCCTCGTTCTACCTTCCACGTTTACATGTCCCCGCTTATTTCACCTGTGTGCACCTCTAAGTAACAGTACACATGTGCTCCTATCCATTACCACTAATTGTTATCAGGAAAATTTCCTTTGCAATGAGTTGTATTACCAGCCACACTTCTCAGGAATTCAGAAGTGGTGCACAGGACATGACTTTGTCCAGCTTCCTGCACAGCAAGATGCTTTATTTTCAGAAACACTTCAGGGTTGCTGACAAGCCAAATGGAAAAGATTCTGTATTGAAAATTTTGAAGAAATACTACAAATGACCCAAATTATACAAACACTACTTATTCACCTCCTTGGCTTTCTTATTCTATTTCCATGCCCACAGTGACCTAATTAGCAGTGCTAGTTTTAAAAGACTTGCTCCCTATACACAGAGTGCCAAGATGCATTCTGCATGTCCAAAAGAGCCCTGATTCAATCTCCTCCTACTACTGATATTTCCTCTCCTCTTATATGCCTTTCTACCTGTAACTGGGACTCAAATACCCTGTTGGTGAAGATCAAGGCAAAGAAGGCAATGCAAACCTCAGTCTTGCCTGTGTCCACTGTCACCAAATCACCAGTCACCATTAGCCACGTGCTAAGACAAGGCTGGCCTCAAGGTCATGCCAAGTCTTTTGAGCTTCATTGCCCTGCATCTCACAGGACCCCAACAATCAACTCAGGGAATAATCCAGCCTGCTCCTAGGGAGCCCAAGCTGCAAGAAGGCAACATGCAGACTCACCTGGAGTCTCTCTGACATGCAGGCACCATTAGAACTTGCAGACGTGGGCTGTTGCATATTTCAAGCGCTATTAAAACACTAATGGGCTTGGCTGCACACATTTCAAATCATCTTATAAGAATCTGTTGCCTTCCTAATGTTTATGAAAGATGTCCTGGGGAATTTCCAAAAAAAATTGGTTTAAACAGCAATAAGTTTTCTCTTTTTTTCATCTTTAGAGTTGGAAGGGACCTCTGAGGGCCATCTAGTCCAACTCCCCTGCAGTGAACAGGGACACCACAGCTAGATCAGGTGCCCAGGGCCTGATCCAGCCTTTCCCTGTAAGTCTCCAGGGACAGGGCATCAACCACATTACTAGGTATTCTATTCCAGTGCCACAACACCCTCACTGTGAAAGATTTTTCTTTATGTCTAACCTAAATCTACCCACCCCGAGCTTGCACCCATTTCCCCTTGTTCTATCGTCATTCCTTTCAATTGAATTAACAGATAAATGTTTAAATGACTAATCAAATAGCAAAAAAAAAAACAAAACCTGCAAAGAACTCCTGCAATAGAATACAGACTTACTACCAGATAGCACAAGAAAATAAGAAGGCATAATAAACAGAAACACTTGAGAGTGACCGGAGTGGTGAAGTAGGAAAGGTTTTGCTCCTCCATGAAACAGCTCCTGAAGAGTTTTCTTGAGATAAGCAGCACATCTACTTTGACATCTGAGACAAAATGGCAGAAATCCTGCAATTTCTGTCACAAAGAAATAATGAGAAAGGTCCTGCTGGCTAAATAATGCTTTTAGCAATACATATGTGTATGGCTTATCCAACTCCAGTTCTCCTACTGGGAAATAAAAGTGGATGTGTTTTTACTGAGGCACCATCCACAGGAACACTACCTTCTTTTCAAAGCATCTGTGTGGGTATCTCAGTCAGGAAGAAATTGGAATCCACAGGGAGACCCTCCACAAAAGACAGCTCATGCATCAGCAGCAAGGAAAGCACGACCTTACAGAGCTTGCACTAAGTTGTCCAGGAATCCTTTACTCACACCACATTTAAAGGGAAATGCAGGCCAAACACTAACAAATACACAAAAGATTTGCAGTTGTATTCTTTCTCAATACACCGATTCTGATGCTTCACTTGAGACAAAAATACCTCATTTAATTAGAATCATCCAGTAACGGTTATTTCATGGAAATGTGAAGTTCAATGATCTACATTTCAAAGCATTAAAGATTGGCCTTATATATTATTGCTTATATCATTATTATTATTATTTTTCTTCAGTTAAACAAAGCAAAACAGCCAAGTTGTATTTTCAGATTTAAGAAGCCCTAAACAACTGAGATACTTTTTGACTTTTTAAGAGGAAGCCAAAAAACCTCCTGGCTACCATACAAGGAAATCTTCTCCAAGACCTACACAGCTGTTTTCTCTCCAGATCCTGAAACACACTTGCCAAGGCTTGTTCCCTTCATCACTGTTTCTCTTAGTTTTCTTGAAAACATGTTTTCCATGTGCTTTCCCCCGTGGGCAAAGGATAGGATCCATTCATTTTAATTACAATATGGGTTTTCAAAGAAAAACTATTACCAGTCACAAGAGGAAGAGAACCCTGGCAGCAAGCACACAAAACTATTGCACTATTTCGCATTAGCAGCAAAGTTTTTGTTATGCCTGGCATAAGTAAAAACCTAATTAACATCAGCTTCATTTTGCTGCTCATTTGAAACACTCACCAGAACAGTCAGGGCATGATCTGACAGAAGGAAGGGATGGTAGAAGGGAAAACAGTTATGCCTGAAACTACATACAGGGAACAATACAAAAACAACACACAAAAAATAAACCAAATAACACAGAAAGCATGCAAAACCCAGGAGGAAAACAAGTTCTCCCCAGGCAGCAGAGCCAGCACTGAATTTGTGGCAGGAGTGGATGTATCTAGAGTATAAAGGTAAGAGGAGGTCTAAAGACAATTGCATTGAAAACCCAAGAAACACTGCTAGACCAAAGAAACAAAGAGGAGGGAGGATGCCCATTCCTGAGATGAGTTTGAACAGAGCTTTCCCAGTTGCTTGGCACAAGTTTCCTCCACTTAAAACTGCCTTTTTGCCAACATGGAGTAGGAGGCGTTGGATGAGCCAAGTTCTTTCTCTGCATGGAAAAGCACTTAAACTCTGTGCAGCACCTGAATTTCAAGACCTCAGAGTGGTCTCTCCCAAACCAGATGCTTTGACACAGCATCCAGTGCATGTTTCTCCTCATCTCAGTAGCCAGCACCACACGTACACTGGTTTCCCCTTGATGTCAGGTTCTTAATGTGAGAACTACCATCCTATTTATTGAATAAGCAGATGTATGTATTGAAATGATCAGGGTGCTAGATCAAGAAACTTTCTTCAGTGGCAACAAGAGTTGATTTAGTGATGAAATATCAAACGTAAAACTTACTCCAGACAGGGGAAAAATAAAAAATAAATTAAAAAAAAGTACTGTTCATCTATGAATCAATCATAGAGCCTTAAGAAACATCCCCTTGGACAGCAGCATCCAACAGACCAAACTACATTCAGTACTGTACAATACACTTCCCCTCAGTTTTCAGTTACGCATAAATGCTCACTTGAAAGGTCTTTTAAAAATCTCTTTGTGAATTGCAGCTGGTTATTCAAGCAATTTCGTCATGAAGTCTCTATTAGAATTAACACTGCAAAGCACAACTTTTTTCTTCCTAAATTAACACTGGTATTAAGAGGACTCCTTTGCTACAAAACTAACACTAAAGTTTGTACATATCTAGGTCAGTGACTTCTAAAAACCCACAAGAGATGCCAAGAACTAGAGACCTGGGGAAAAAAAAATGAAAAAGAGAAAGGGAATTCACTTCTACATATCTCCAGGCACAGATTCTGTTGATGTTTATTCTATAAGTCATAATCTGTTCTGTAACGTAGGTATTTCTATCATCATACCTACACATCCTTAACACAAACAAGGCCATAACTGAATTGTTCTTCCCTGCACCTCATTTTACTTCACTACTAAAACGTTTGGTTGAGGCACCTCAGTACAACCTCATTATCCCGTACATGGATCACAAAGCAAAGCATTTGTATAAAACACATCATAAAGTTTGGGTATTAGAGTACTATGGCACAAATACTGTCTGTGCACTATTCCCAGCCTGTATGCTGTTTTGCATTCCAACAACATAGCTCTAAGAAGGCAACTGAAATACTGAATCAGGAAAAATAGAGCACCTATCTGGTAAGGACAGCAAAACCCTAAAATAGCAATACAAAGTTGGCAGTACAAGGGTGTTCTGCAAGTCCTATCAGCAGCAGTCTGCAGTTTTCTTAACAGATTCCATACCAGGGTACAAAGATTACTTTTACAAGTTTTATGTGGAAAATGAGAAGGAATTCTCAGGTGACTAAGTCACGGGAACACCACACAGAAAAGGGCGAGAGGTCATTAAATGACTAACATTTATGGGGAAATACTTTGTAATCAGCATCCAAACCTACGCAGAAAAAGGAAAAACTAGGATACTTCAATCAGAACAGAGGGAGAGTACAAAATGAATCCTAAGAGGAAGGTGGCATGGGAAAGAAATCTCTCAAGGAAAGGAAAGATCATGCATGCTTACCAACTTTATAATGGCTAGAAAAGGAAGAATTAATTTGGAGTATTTGAAAGAGAAGCGAAGGCAGACATAAGCACAAAATGTAACAGAACTGTAGTAAAGAGGTACAAAACCTAGCTAAGAAAAACAAACAGCAAAAATCTACATTTTACTTTTCTTTGCTGAAAATGTAGAGGTCATAAAAGAAAAGCAACAGGCAAATGAGTAAAAATAATAGGAGTAAACAGAGATCAATAGAAACCTTAACCAATACCGTTTATTCCCCACAAAGGAAAATGGAGATGTAAAATTCAAAACTTTTTGTGAGCGTTATAAAGGAGAGAAAAAGTAAAGGCTGCTTATGCCTGAGGCTACAAAGAAATCAACTAGTTGAAAAGCTTTGAGTCACACAGCAATAAGCCAAAAATATCTCAAGGAATAACATTGTTAAAAGGCACGTTTCAAAACCACATGGAAGCCAACTACCAGCAGCAAAACTGCCAGCTCAAAGGAACATATGTGAGACACCTCCAGGAATCTGGTCTGCCATAAACTAGATTGAAATGACTAAAACAATACGATCCTAAGTATAAAATAACAGCATAAAATAACTACAGGATGAATATGTCCATGAAGACGATTGCATTTTCCAAGAACCCTGACTAAAACTAGCGAACAAAATCAGGATACATTTCCCATGCATTTTGCTACATATTTTCCTGAGGAATATAAAGGTTTTTAAGCTGGCCTCTTTAAAAGATACAGTACCAGTATAGCTTATTCAAGGGTCTTTTTGGAGTACATTGAGCGCAGCACCAAAGGGTTAAGTATTAACGCTGAAGGGCAGACTACTCAGGTCAAATATATGTAGGCTGCTCCAAAAGTAACACCTCCCAGTTCCTTCCATGGAAACTATAACAGAAACAAAGAGCAGAACACTATTTGACAGCACAAATCCTCAGCTACAAAACACTACTTCTCAAGGTAGGCACTACCATGAGTTACGCATTGTTGCCAGCAGTGAATAAAAGACTGCACACAACGCTCACAAAAATCTACACCAGTGGAAGTGACCCTCTGTTTTACAGCTGCTATGAAGGAGTCAGTGCTAGGAAAATGTTGCCCATACAGTCCATCTTTCATTGGCCCAAACAGATGGAAGTCAGAAGAAGCCATATCCAGACTATATGGTGGGTACAGTAGGATGGTCTGGGATAGAATGACAATGAGCTCCAGTCTTCAAACTGGTGAGAGGCTTGGTGCTGTGGTGTTTCAAGAGAAAGGCTGCCCTCTTTCCTTGACTGACTCTGAAAGTTTGAGGCTTCAGCTTAGTCAGCATAGTGATGCAGTGGCCAGAGTTGTTGGTTTCTCCAGGTTCCAGAAAATCCAGAAGAATCACCCTTTTCCCATCCCAAAAGACAGTGCACATCACTTTACCCACTGAGGGCTGCGTCCTGTTAAGTTCCCACAGGAGAAAATGTTCACATCACCACTTCATGAGCTCCCATTTTAATTTTGGCTCATAGTGATGACATTATGTCCCATCACTACTAATGATTCGATTCAAGAAACTGTCACCTCATATTGGTTCAATAGGTCCTTACAACTTGGATATGCTGTTCTTTCTGCTCCTTTGCGAGCACTCACGGAACCCACCTGACATAAACTTTGTGATATTCTGTGCTGCCACCAGCATTTACAATGCAATAAAATCGATATTCAGCTGTTCCCTGGTTGTAATCTGCTGATTTGTGTGGATGAGCAGACTGTGACAGTCCTCATTCCATGATGTGACAGCTGTGTATGGTTGTGTGGAACATGGCTTGTCTTTCACATCGCTGTCACCATTGCTGCAACGCACCACCCACTGCTTCACTGTGCTCACATTCACTGTTCCGCCTCCATAAACGTTCAGCAAGCATTGATGAATATCAATGGGTGCCATATTTTCCTGCATGGAGGAATTCAATGACACACCTTTGTTTCAGATGCACTTCCATGTCAGACGCCATCCCGTCAGGCTGCCATCTGTCACACGTCAACAAAATGTAATGAACATAATACTGAAGGAAGGTTCAAGCACTACTGACACACTTCCAACGCCCATCTCTGACACTGTGGGCCAACATAATAAAACAGGAGGCATCACTTTCAGAGTAGTCTTTGCATATCAATATGGTCTTAATGTTCACAATGTACTTCACTGTACTTCTGAAAAGTTAATTAGGATAAGGTTGTTACAAAAGGCTTCAGCACATAAGAATGAAGCAGAAAACGGCGGGCAGCTAGATTTCACATATAAAAACATCACACCTCTGCCTTACCCTTTTCTGTCAGAAAAATAAATGAAAACAACAAACATTACCAACAACAAAGCCAACTTAGTAGAGTTACTGTCACTGACGTTTCTACAAAGCGATGGGTTCCTGCCATCTCCAGAAACCAAGGAACTTGTAAAACTGACCAGTGCAAAGTCTCCCCCCAGGTGCTGGTGTTCTAGATGTCTTTTATAAGGAGGCTGACACAGAGTCCCTGAGCCACCCAACTGATGTTGGTTAAGCAAAGAAAGAGCTGACTGCCTTACAATCAAGCTTGCAGCCCATGCCTTCAAAGCCATCTAATGATAATGATGCACCTAACACAACTCTCTTGATGCCAGCCTGCTACTGCCAAGCAACAGCAAGCATTCAATAAACAAAAAGAAAGGAGGTGACGTATTATCGCCAAGTTTTGGTCGTGCATAATGCTTCATTGTTTCATTTTCACTTCTCTCACGACTGCCACCGTTCCTATCCACCACGCTGTGCTGCCAGAAATTGTGCTGAGAAGCAGTGCCCTGTTTGGACACATCTGCAGGGCTTGGAGCGGCTAGTTCAGCCCCGCAGCGTTACCAGGCTGGGACACACTGTCTGTAACAGCGAGGCCAAGGCAGGCCGCCTTCGCGGCCAACCATTAACCGAGACAAAGAGGTCCCAAAGGCGGAAGAGCAGCTCAGTGACCCCGGGGCAGCACGGCCCCGCAGACCCGCTGCCGTTAGAACCGCTGCCGGGGAGCGACGAGGGAAGGAGGGCGGCACTCCCAGCGCGAAGGGCGGGGGAGCGGGCAGCTCAGGGCGTCCCGGCCGCCTTCGTCCCCACGTGCCCTTGGAAACGGCGACCGCGGGACAGCGGGCACGGAGAGCGGGGGTAGGGGGAGGGGAAGCCCCGAGCGCAGCCCGGGCCGGTGAGAGCCGCTGCCCCGCCTCACCTGCGTGCCCACCACCACGATCTGCGGCAGCTGGATGATGTCGGCCCCCACCGTGTTGAAGACGTCTTGCAGCTTGTTGATCACCGGGATCAGCGCTTCCATGGCGGCGGCGGCGGCGGCGGCGGGCAGCCCGGCGGGGCCGGGGGAAGGGAGAAAGCCGGGGAAGGAGGCGGCGATGAATGGGCGCGACGGGCAGCGGCGGCTCCCGTCAGCCGCCCCCTCCGCCTGCCGCCATTGGCGCCGGCCCACGCGCACGGCGCGGCCCCAGCGGGCAGTGCGGGCTGAGCGCCGCGGGGCACCACGGGAGCTGGAGTGCGGCACGGAGCCCGACCGGGCCCGGTGGGTTTCCTGTCGTGTCCTTTACGCGGTCAGAAGCACTGATAAGGTCTCTTCCCCAGGATGAGCTGTTCCAGGGCTCTCTGCCCTTCCCTGATGCAGCTGAGATGCTTCAGGCTCCCATCATTGTAGTTTTCCACTGGGCTCTCTCTAGAAGATGTCTGAAGAGCCTCAAAAAGCAGGAAGGTGTCCCCGGGTGCCACTATGTGCTCACATGCAACAAGGTTCCCGATGGCAAATGGTCCAGTCACTCAGCAGCCCACCTCACAGAACAAAGCAAGCAGGAAAACAAACCCGATGGGGACGGAGAAAAAGCATTAAGGAGATTCTCCTGAAGGGGAGAAAAGAGCCACAGAAGATCCACTCCTCTAAGCTGTGCAGCAGCGGGAATAATTTCCTATTTCTCTTCACATACCTAGTACTACAATGAGCAGCTTTATAATTGTTACATTTCTTTCATTTGATCTTCTTTTTCTTCTATTTTTGTGGGTATTTTTATTTTTGCTATGAGTCAGGCCATCTCTTCGTCTGAAGTTTTCTACCTCATATATAGATAATAGGAGGGTTGGATGAGGTGTCTGCTGAGGTGTAGGAGGTGGATCGCTGGGAGATCTAACACTCAGCTGCTTTGTACAAAAAGATAGAATAAAACCAGAGAAGGATTTGCAGTGCAAGATCACAAATAAAACTATCTGATCTTTGAATGTCTTTCTCAGAATGCATTGTCTCAGAACTGGACTGTGAGTAAGCTAGCACTAAATTGTAATGCAGCTTTGTCCTTTCTTGTAAGCCAACAGAATACAAATACTTCTGAAAATTTTAAATTCTGGGTGACTTTAGAACTTGTGTTCTTACTGTATACAAATTAGTCTTTTCCAGTCTTCATCTCTTAAAACTCTCAAATATTGAAAGAAACAACATACAAAGGGAATGTGTTCTTATTTATACATCTCTACCATGCGGTTTTGCATTCCTACCCAGGAATTTTCACACTGCTTGCTACAGGACTGGTGTTACATGATGAAAACAAAAAGATGGCTAAGCAGACAATAACATTTAAAATACAAGTGTATTCAGCACAGAGAGAGATGATTAGCACATGCAAAAATGTGTACAGAAAGATGTGAATAATTGTCCTGCTGGCGAGAAGGAAAGCAGGATGGGCTCTTATCATAGTCATACAGTCACAATTATCTAGAAAGTTCACCCATTAGCTTGAGGTGTGCTAAAGCCAATTGCACTCAGCACAATTAGGATAATTAACACAATGTATTGCATGTTAATATATAACTATGTGGAAATTAAAGCTAGCGCTGGATGTTTCTGAGCTGACAGTGGTTGGAAGCTGGGTGAGTATCATGCAAAAGCACTCTGTGCTTGCCCTTTAGTCCATCCCAGTATGGCTATTCTTAGAATTTAATCAGTGTAGTATTTCGAGAAGAACACGATGAAAATATTATTTGCCAAGATGTGTAGAGATAACTTAGCCTGCCCGGCAGAGATGTCAAAAATACCATGAAGTACATGATATCCAAATGAAGAAACACAACTCAAATGGAGAAAATGAATTAATGAACAGAATAGAAGCAAGAGGAAAGAACTAAAGAAGACATAAGATCAGGAAACCCACAAAAGAAAATTTTACCTTATTGTCTGTTTCTGGCTAAGAAGAGGGTTCTGGAAATACCTCTGCTATAAAATGTGGTGCCTATTACCAACTTAACAAAATCCAGCACTCACCTCAACCTGAAGCTACAGCACCAAAGAAATAATCATTTTAACAAGCAGTGGCCATCTCTAGCTTTAATTATCTGATTTCCTTAACAGACTTACATTGTACAGAGCAAGACACTCAAAGATCTGATAAAAGGCAGTAGTAGTCAGACTGGTTTTTACTAAAGGTTAATTAACATGGGAAAACAGGAACTGCCACGCTGAATCTAACCTGATATAAATCTACCTCAGAATGTTATCTCTGTGAATGTTAAGCACCAGTATTCCTGGGGTAATTATAAAAATATATTAAGAAGATCTTCTGACCCCAATCCTAAGTAATACATAAATTTGATTTTGTCTATGAATCAGAAGTAGACAGATCAGTGTTTTCTGTTTTGTTAATGTTACTTGAAATTAGATTGATTTTATTACATTATACCATATAAAAATTTTGTGTGTGTGCCCTCAAGTAAAATTTTTGGCTGCAGCAACATCCTGCGATAGTAGATTTCATGATCTAATTACGCATATTGCAAAAAACAATTCGGTGTCAGCTTTGAAATTCTCATGTCCTAATTTCATTATGAGCTTGCTTGTTTTCATGTCTGAAGTCAGAACAGAATCAACATTTCCAGTCCTCCTTCACCATGGTATGAATTTCCTTATACAGTTTTGCATCATCGTCTGCTTCTTTTAGCTCAGACAGCTGGAATCCCCTTATACTGACATACTGAGAAGCATGGACAAGTCAACTGCCATTTAATGACTTCATGCCAGACAAGAAAACCACAAGGTACCATGACAGTAAAGGGTGTTTCCTTGCTGTCGTATTTCTCTGGAGGAAGGAATGTTTGATAACCACATTTTAAAGTGTCAGTGATGTAACATAACATT
The DNA here is from genome assembly GCA_013399175.1 of Odontophorus gujanensis. Taxonomy (NCBI): domain Eukaryota; kingdom Metazoa; phylum Chordata; class Aves; order Galliformes; family Odontophoridae; genus Odontophorus; species Odontophorus gujanensis. The sequence continues at coordinate 164,165 of VXAB01011174.1, forward strand.
TGCACTGTGTACATAGCTGTGCTGCTTAGTGCTGCACAAAAAGTATTGGCAGAATATTTTGGTAAATTATTCCTTGGTAATTATGTCACCTTTTATAATCATGTAATACAGAGATGATGTGGGTCTAGCAGAGCCTGATTTTTATGTGAAATGAAACTGAATTATTCCTTAGAATTATGTTTTTGTATCTGTAGAGGCCTGCATGCCACACTCATTAAAATCTGCACCAGTGGAAGTGACTCTTTAGTTCACAGGTGCTATGACGGAGTCACTGCTAGGAAAACATTGCCCACAGTCTGCCTTTCATTGGCTCAAACAGGGGGAAGTCAGAAGGTGTCAAATCTGGACTATATGGTGAATGTGGTAGGACAGTCCAGCCAAGATTGGCAATGTGCTCCACGATCTTCAAACTGGTATGACCCCAGACATTATGGTGTTACAAGAGAAGGATTATCTTCTTCCCAGGCCTGACTCTGGAAGCTCTAAGCCTTCAGCTTAGTCAGTATAGTAGAGTCAGAGTAGATGGTTTGTCCGAGTTCCAGGAAATCCAGAAGGATCACACTTTTCCCATCCCAAAAGACAGTGACATCATGTTACCCACTGAGCAATGCATCTTGAACTTCTGCTTTGATGGGGAATTCCCATTTTGCCAGCTCTGTGCAAACTGCTGTTCTGCCTTGCAGTGTTGTCCATATGATCCTGGAAACTGTTACCTTCAACGTCTTACTGGTTTGTGTGACCCACCTGGCACAAACTTTGTGATATTCCAACGTTGCACCACCGTTTCCAATGCAACAGAATCGATATTCAGCTCTGTACACTGTTCCCTGGTTGTAATCTGCTGATTTACGTGGATGAATTGGTTGAGACAATCTTCATTCATGTAATGAACAGAATACTGGGATAAGGTTCAGCTTCTACTGCCATATCACCAACATCCATTTCTGACATTGCGAGCCTACATCATAAAACAAATAGGAGGCATCACTTTCAGAGCCATCCTCATGGAATAATTCCTAATAGCACTTGTACCAGACATCTACACAGCAAGCACCTTTACAAGAAGTGAATTCCTGAAATCCTTTGCAGACTGACCCTTTTGGGGTGTTCTACATGGATTGCTCAAGCTGACACATTGGAAATCTTTGTCCTTTTCCAGAAGAGTCAGAAATCTGAGTTCTCCAATCTGTAGTTGAGGGGTTCTGCTGAATTGGCAAGGCAAGCTCACCCTCGCACTTCATCCAATGATAACAGTGTCACAGTGCTTATACAACTGCCAAGTTATGTGTTATCTATGGTGAGACTCAGTCTCTGACAGAACAAAATAATTTTGGGGCAGAAGGGCATCTTTGCTGGACAAACTGTAGTACTAAACAGCTGGTTGTTCCTTTTATTCTTTGCTCTATCTACGGGGAATTTATGTATCTAAATACATGGAATATTTGAGACATCACTCAGCCTTTCAAAATGTTCTTGCAGAAGTGATAGGAACTTTTATGTTAAGGAAGTGACAGGGAACAGAAACCAAGAGCCAGAGGGCAAACCAAGCATTCAGAGTTTGATCAGTCAATAACAAAGGTGGAGCATTCTGATAAGTGTTTGTGAGGCATCAGCATTTCTGAAAAGGCCAATGAGAGGAAATGCTTTTGGCTAGAAGTAGAAATAATCTCCTTGTCAGCCCATACTACAGTACCAGAGCACTTCCCCCATACATCCCCTCCTCAGCTGGGGTGGCACGACTTTATGGAATAGCAAACAGAATAGCAACAGTTGCTTCAGTGTATGTATGATTTTCACTCCTCACTAGTAAACTGGACAGATGGGTGCATGTCCAGGGAAGGCATGTTGCTTAACTCCAGAATCAGCTTTGAATGGTGATATGAAATGTGAATGTACAGTAGAAAGTCACTAACCTCATAGTTCCTACACAATAGGTTTCAGTTTGTCCATTGTGCTGATACTGCCAACAATCAACCTTTGCGAGATCTAGTGGCTGGCACCCTGCCCACACCAGGGGGGTTGAAACTAGATGATCTTCAAGGTCCTTTTCAACCCATGCCATTCTATGATTCTATGGTTAACATGTCTTACAGGACTTCATTAGTCAAAGGATGGGTAGAATTTCCCAGGCTCATTCAGTGTAGAAAACTTTGGGAAGTTTTATTTGGCATTTGTCCAGATCATCGCAGATGCTTTAGTTTTATCTTTTTGATAAAGATCTTTTGCTTATTCCGTGTATCACGTGCTACTGAACAACCAGAGGAATAAACAGAAAGTGGCGTGAATTCCAAAGATTTCTTCCCTACAGGTTTTATTGGCTTAACTCAGAGATCGTGTATTTCATAAGAGGGCTTGAAAAGTGATATGGAAATACCCACAGGGAAAATTTCTGAACGAGTCTGCCAAAGATAAAAAGAAAAAAATTATCGCTGCTGACATAAAGAATAGTGCACAATCCAGTTTTAAGCTGAAGACCCTTTGAAGGGCCAAAATTTTGGGAATAGTGGTAATAATCTCCTGTCTGCTCTCAAGAAAGACANCTTGCAGTGTTGTCCATATGATCCTGGAAACTGTTACCTTCAACGTCTTACTGGTTTGTGTGACCCACCTGGCACAAACTTTGTGATATTCCAACGTTGCACCACCGTTTCCAATGCAACAGAATCGATATTCAGCTCTGTACACTGTTCCCTGGTTGTAATCTGCTGATTTACGTGGATGAATTGGTTGAGACAATCTTCATTCATGTAATGAACAGAATACTGGGATAAGGTTCAGCTTCTACTGCCATATCACCAACATCCATTTCTGACATTGCGAGCCTACATCATAAAACAAATAGGAGGCATCACTTTCAGAGCCATCCTCATGGAATAATTCCTAATAGCACTTGTACCAGACATCTACACAGCAAGCACCTTTACAAGAAGTGAATTCCTGAAATCCTTTGCAGACTGACCCTTTTGGGGTGTTCTACATGGATTGCTCAAGCTGACACATTGGAAATCTTTGTCCTTTTCCAGAAGAGTCAGAAATCTGAGTTCTCCAATCTGTAGTTGAGGGGTTCTGCTGAATTGGCAAGGCAAGCTCACCCTCGCACTTCATCCAATGATAACAGTGTCACAGTGCTTATACAACTGCCAAGTTATGTGTTATCTATGGTGAGACTCAGTCTCTGACAGAACAAAATAATTTTGGGGCAGAAGGGCATCTTTGCTGGACAAACTGTAGTACTAAACAGCTGATTGTTCCTTTTATTCTTTGCTCTATCTACGGGGAATTTATGTATCTAAATACATGGAATATTTGAGACATCACTCAGCCTTTCAAAATGTTCTTGCAGAAGTGATAGGAACTTTTATGTTAAGGAAGTGACAGGGAACAGAAACCAAGAGCCAGAGGGCAAACCAAGCATTCAGAGTTTGATCAGTCAATAACAAAGGTGGAGCATTCTGATAAGTGTTTGTGAGGCATCAGCATTTCTGAAAAGGCCAATGAGAGGAAATGCTTTTGGCTAGAAGTAGAAATAATCTCCTTGTCAGCCCATACTACAGTACCAGAGCACTTCCCCCATACATCCCCTCCTCAGCTGGGGTGGCACGACTTTATGGAATAGCAAACAGAATAGCAACAGTTGCTTCAGTGTATGTATGATTTTCACTCCTCACTAGTAAACTGGACAGATGGGTGCATGTCCAGGGAAGGCATGTTGCTTAACTCCAGAATCAGCTTTGAATGGTGATATGAAATGTGAATGTACAGTAGAAAGTCACTAACCTCATAGTTCCTACACAATAGGTTTCAGTTTGTCCATTGTGCTGATACTGCCAACAATCAACCTTTGCGAGATCTAGTGGCTGGCACCCTGCCCACACCAGGGGGGTTGAAACTAGATGATCTTCAAGGTCCTTTTCAACCCATGCCATTCTATGATTCTATGGTTAACATGTCTTACAGGACTTCATTAGTCAAAGGATGGGTAGAATTTCCCAGGCTCATTCAGTGTAGAAAACTTTGGGAAGTTTTATTTGGCATTTGTCCAGATCATCGCAGATGCTTTAGTTTTATCTTTTTGATAAAGATCTTTTGCTTATTCCGTGTATCACGTGCTACTGAACAACCAGAGGAATAAACAGAAAGTGGCGTGAATTCCAAAGATTTCTTCCCTACAGGTTTTATTGGCTTAACTCAGAGATCGTGTATTTCATAAGAGGGCTTGAAAAGTGATATGGAAATACCCACAGGGAAAATTTCTGAACGAGTCTGCCAAAGATAAAAAGAAAAAAATTATCGCTGCTGACATAAAGAATAGTGCACAATCCAGTTTTAAGCTGAAGACCCTTTGAAGGGCCAAAATTTTGGGAATAGTGGTAATAATCTCCTGTCTGCTCTCAAGAAAGACACCCTTGATTGGAAAATAAAGTGCATGCTTGGTTTGCCTTCAACTGTTCAAATATAACTAGAAAATAAAAATATACAGCATCAAGGAATTAGGAAGCAACAGATTTGCTGGCATTCAGGAGCACTAGAGCCTTGTAACTTATGTCTCTGCATCTATTATTTTAAGCAAGACTATCTCCTGTGGTCTTTTTTGGCCATATGTTAAGATTAAACAGTATGCCAAGAAGAGCACTGGTATTTATTTATTATAGTGCAAACTTTCTTATGCATGCTCCTTCTTCTATTGGAAATAGAATGACAGGACACATGCGATTTATGTCGTCACAGTCTATGTGTAAGACTAACAGATAGCTCCAGCGCCCGATGTAGAGGTTGACAGCCCTGCCACAGCAGGAGGGCTGGAACTAGATGGTGTCTGAGGTCCCTTCCAACCCAAGGGATTCTATGATCCTGTGATCTACCACAGCTTTTCAGTTCAGGACAGATTTGTAACTCTGAAGAGGACTCGATGTCTTTGCCTGCCATGCCTTAGCACCAGAGAGTTGTCTTGGATTGCATCAATGAAAACCTTTTCATACAAAACAGAACTGTAAGACGTACCACCACAAAAGAGCTTTTAGTCTATAGGGCCAGCTAAGTGCCAGCCTGAAGCTGAATTCCAAAATATAACATAGGTCTTTTCTAAGTGCTGCTGGTCTTGAGCTAAAAGATTTGGATTCCCTTTTACAAACCAAGAAAGACGCGAGTAAGCCAGAACAGGTAATGCAGGTAGTTCTGCATAGCTATGCTATAGGTCTAAACTGAATTATGATTATAATCTTATCTTCTTCCGTCTCTGGGTCATTCATTAAATTTCACTGAGTGGAGAAGCTTCTTCATGCAGTAGAAATCAGTCTAAAGCCCGTTTCTTTGAGGCAAGACACTTACCTAGAGTTTGGAAAAATAAGTTGGACATTCTATATTAAAACATTCTCAAAAGAGAACACACATACTGCCTTCCTTTAGAATGCAAGCTCATGAGCTCAGGGATACAAGTTCCGTATCCAACAGACCCATGAGTGTGTCTATTTATTTTTTCCCCTTGCAGGAGTGCTGAGCCCAGCTGCCTCTGAGAAGGCCCAGAAGCGAACATGAGGCTGTGCAAGACCAAACGACAGAAAGTAATCCTAGGTTCTGCTCCCAAGACCATTTCTGTTTCTTAAACTATTGGCTATTTTAATATCACAAATGCACAGAACAAATCTGGACAAGTCTGGAATCTTCAAGTTATGTGGGATGCTGCTGAGGAAATTTCATGTGAGGAGTTCAGGGATGTAGGCCTTCATCTACCTAGGGTAAGGTATTCTGGAAAAATATGCTGTATCACAAAGAAATGTGAGATTCTGAGATAGGCAATGGGTAGCACAACCTGCTCACAACACCTGAACATTATGTTTTAAAATAGACATGGCAATACAATTGTGAAGTAGGTCTTAAGCAAGTAAACTCTGCTGGGTGTATCCTGGTTTACCACATGAACCGGGTCTGACAGGGATAAAACTGTCATAATTGTCTGGAATGTAGGTGCCAAGGAGGCAGATGTAAGAGCATTAATCGTGAGGTCCTTCCTCTTGTTTGTTAGAGACACCACAGCACCTTACAGACCAATCTCTTCACAACAAAAAGACAGTTTCAAGTATTCTGTTTACCAAAGGCTCCCGTGTCCACAGATCATGGAACTGGAAGTTTAAGTCCCGCTTAGAACAGGAGTATCTGCTGTGAAATAGCCCTTCAGCAGGTACAGTGTGAGTTCAGGTAGCAAATGAATTCACACAGTCTGAGTTGCCTGAGCTTAGGATCATAGTCCTGCTCATTAATGGATTGGTTTTGCCTCACAACATTACTTCAATTCAGTGCCCAAGAGATTGTACTGAGCAACTGCTCAATGTGTTTTTTTTCTCCCTTTTGTTCAGAGCAGCACTTGAGCAGCACTAAGAGCACTGTGGGGCTACACTGAACTTTTCTGGACTTGGTTGCTCATTAAGTTCTCTCCATAGCATCCCCATCATGTGAGAGAACGTCGTTATCACTGTTGTACAGCTTCAGATGTAAACTGTGAAGGATTGCCGAGACAACATCCTTGTCCTCCCTGAGATGTCATGGCATTACACACAGCCCTTTGTATATTTGGAATATGTCTTCCACTCCCTTGCTTGTACTCTGGGAAATGAGGAGGCACTGTTCCCAAACACAGCTCCTCACCATCACTTACACAACTGGAAATGCAGTTTTTATCAGCAGGGAAAATAAATGATGGGTGAACAAAAGCAACCAACCATGAGAACAACAACAAACAATCAGCCAACAATACTCATGTAATGATGCTTTTATTTTACAGGATTTTTTTTGCTTTTTTTTTTCTAAGTATTCAAAGGAAATTAAAGTGCTTACTTTTTACAATTCTCCACCCACCTTAAAACCAAATATACATATGTTACAGAAAGTATGTACAATATCTGCAATTATTTTACATTCATATATTTTTGACCATAAAAATGACCACTTACATTTGCACGACTTCAAATGGCATTTAAATTTCACCTTTTAAATATCCTTCAGTTTATTGCAAAATCAGAACAAATGTACACCTCTTCCAAATATTACTATTTTTTACAGACAAAAAGTGTTTTCTCAATTAAAAGCAGAAATAATGTTCTCATAATAAAAGGGGAACTACAGTGCACAGCCTGTAATTCTGATGTCACATCTCAGCTGATCCAGCTCCTATCTGCCTTGAGGGCTGCAGAACAACGAATGTGCTAATAGGAAATAAACAGTATTTCTATTGCAAACGGTTCCCCGGATCCAACAATTCTGCCTTCTTTCTCAGAATTCTTATAGGGCACGTTATTGCAAAAATGCTTTGACACAATTCCCACACTTTTTCTGAGTACTTTTACTACAGTTAACGAATCTGCAAAGGATGAACTATAAAGCAGAGTAGGTTGGTGTCATGCAGGGGCTGAAAATATGTTTTATTGATAGCAATCTGCTGAAACTTCAGGAGAGAGAAAATACATTCTACATTCACATGTGTTAGGATGAGGAGATGAAAGCGAAGTGCCATGGATGAATCCGGGCATAACTGTAATCACAGTTTACCAGGAAGCAGACTGAATGTGTTACAGGATTTAGTCTGTTTTGGTTTCACGTGGTTGGAAATAGTAATCACGCCACAGAAGGAGGTTTAATTCAGTTGATAATTTCCTCCTGAAAAGCACACTCGGTGCAGGCAAAATAGATGATACTTTGAATGCAGCACAGTGTCTTTCTGATTGTGAAATACTGATTGAAGCAGGTTGTATGAATAATAGTCTCAAACATTATATACACATACACACACATATATACATATACACAGGTACATATGTGTAAGTATATATACATTCATATCCAGTAATTAAGCTTCTTTTATGATCTGTTAATGGAAAAGGAATTTAGGAAGAAATCTGACTAGCAGACAAAAACTCTCATCCAAGACATGCTTCACTGCAGTCCTATGGGTCAGCTATAGGTGCATTCCTCATACCATCAGGGCCACAGAATGAAGGAAAAACATCACTCCATATATCTCGGTTCAGATTTCAAATAGGAGTACACCACAGATTAAGACAGATCCCCATTTCACCAATGGCTTTATCTTAGGGATAGGTAAGTGTGCCACAAAGTCTTTCTTTCTCCAGTCCCTTTCAGATTATCAGCTGTCTCCACTCACGCTACACCACCTGTCTCCAAGTGAAACCCCTCTGAAGTTCAGCTGAGTTCTGTGATTCCAAATGAGACATTGGAAGTCAGAAGGTCTCAAAGTGGAGCAGTGCTGATTTTCCTCTCATGTCTTTAACCTGCTAAGGATTTCAAAATATATTTACAGATAAAGCTCTTTTTTAATTGCTTAGAATTATTTCTATGTGGAATGCCTAATTATTTTCTTGAAATCCCTTTGCTTCAGTATAAGCAACCACTGCCATTTGTTCATTTTTCTTCATCATGATGTGAAAAGTTGCCCAGCTTTTATACCAACTGTATGGTGGGAAGTAGTTAAAAAAAAAAAAACCACAAAAAACAAAACAAGAAAGCAGAAAACACAATGAATCCCCAAAAACCTGTCAGGTATTTCCATGTCCCTTCCAGTCATTTTTTAAAGTGTTCATATATATATACATATATATTTCTTTTGACTTCACTCAGAACTCTTTAGAATATACATCTACTCTCAACCTCATCTAAAACTTATGCGAGTGGTAGTGGATTTATTCTACATTTAATCTGTGCCTTAGTTTCATCCATATTTTAAAAATGTGAAGAATAATAAGCCTCTTTTATATAAAAAGGATTTAGAGGAGGTTTATAAAGCACTTCAAGATGGTTTTGCATAAAAAGGTGCCACTATATTACATGCACTTAAACAGTTTAATATTCTGCTCCAAATAGAAGATAATGTTCTTTATTCTCAGTATCTGTTTTATGCATAAAAATTAAACACCTTTTGGAATAAACAGAGCTATTCAATGTAAAGGGATCAGAACATACTAGATGCTATCAGTACTACAGCAGCTCTTCAACTAAGCACGACTCCCTGATACCAGAAAACAGTTTTTAAAGGACCTGGAAGAACGGTGTAGACTCCATAATATATTATATTTTTCAATAGTTGGGGGGAGGGGGGGGGGAGAAGTATATAATTTTGAAAATATAATATGCTCCAAACAAATACCATGATAAAAATTAAGCCGTTGTTCTGGCTGAACACAGACAAAAGCATACAAAATTGCTTCATCTGTTTCAAATTGCAGTGCAGGCTGATCCCTTGTAGCTGGAAGTGAGTGTTTCCTGAACACGAGAATGACAATGTTTAAATAATGCAGCACAGCAACTCACATACATTCATGAATTATGAATGAACGCTCAGTTATGTTTTATTTTCCTCACACACATAATTTTATGCTAATAAATAGCTAAAAAAAAGAATAACAACAACAACAACCATCTGAAATGGGAACAGCCTACACCGTATCAGAACGATGGCTCTGACTGCTTTGGTTGTGACTCTTAAGCCACAGAGCTTACTAATTAAAATATTTCCTTTTGCAGTTAGAAGAACAAGCTTTGGATACCAAAGGGAGGGAGTTGATCTGTGGAGAATAGCATTAAATTGCTGAGGTGATTAAATCTAGAAGCAGCTTCCTGTGCACACCGAACCACACATTTGAGTACTATTTTCTTCTGAGTTGGGAGGTAGTAATTCTCACCAAGCAATTAAGAAAACATGATCAAATTTCTGCTAAATAAAATATTCCACTGTATAAACTTTAATTGCTGAAATAGAGCATGAAGCTAAAATCCAGATAAGTAACTGCTCATGCTAATTTAATTCCACATTATGTCCACATGCAGAGCTTAATCTGGGATACACAGAAACCACTGAAGCAGCTTCAGATAGTCAATACCACTATCACTATAAAGCAGCCCAGAAGCTGCTGCTTCTAATGCTCTCCTCATCATTTAGCTTGAAATAGGTCTACTTGGCTCAGAATTAACTTTGCAAGATCTTATCATACAGAATTACTAAACGATGCAACTATTTCAGCACACTGGTTGTAATTCAGTCCATCTTATCTGGGGTCTCTTTTTTAAGGCAAGCTCCCCCCTCAACAACTTGAACATAGGAAGTAATCTATAAAAAGGTGACCCTGCAGATCCCACGTGTGCATTGGAGACTCTTTCAGAAGACAGTCCCTTTCTACAACCATGGACAGTTCTCCCTGCCTATATGAATGTTACCCTATCCCTTGCCAAGAGATACACAGGACGCACCACGCTAGCTAGAGAGACCCAAGTGAAGATTAGGATTTGTGCTGGTAAGTTCCACCAAAACACCTTAAGCTGCCCATAACTAAAGGCGAATATAGCTGGAAGTAGAAGTAACTTAACATCTCACAAGGAATTGCAGAAGAACTTGCACGTCAGATAAAAGCAGTACTGGGATCATAAACATAGTAATCTGAACACGGGGAGCACCCAAGGAAGAATTCCCAACTGACACGTGCAGTAAGCTGCAGAGTTAGCACCCTGCAAAGCCACGTCCTGATTATTGCCAACACCAGTGTAAAGCTTTGAAATCTAAAAGCCATTGTAAATTTCGGATTTGTGCAGGTTAGTGCAAAATCCAGCCCACTACCATGAGGTTGTGACTTTCTTACTGAAAATGGCAAGTCTCATGTTCTCCGGTATGTACAATGCTAAAAGCAAAGCTTACTCTAGCAATACTTTGTTAAGTGCTAAGTAAAATGAGCATTTATTTGAGTTGAAAGAAGAGTAAAGTGGGAGTTTAGTCAATACTTTGTTTGGAAATCTCATTATAAAAAGTGTTCATTGAAATCTGCCCTCGTGTTACCAACAAAACTGGACTTCAGCCTGAGCTCTTCAGCTTCTCATGCTTTAAAATACAGACAGCAGTTATGCTGAGATGTAACACTCCTCAATGCTCTCATGACAAATTGATTGCTGAACTTACATTTAATTCCCTTCCTCAAGATTTGCAGGCTCATATTTTATACTAAATGCACATACAGCAGTCTCCATATCACAACAGCGATCCTTGGAGACTGCCGTCACAAATAAGTATTATAGTATCTAATCTTCTGCAATAATGACAATATTCAGGTTCAAAATGTTATTTTGTTCCGATAACCGTATTAACAGAAATGCCTGTTTGCAGAAAATTAACAGAATCTGTTGATTATGTCAAGCTGTATCCTGCAATTTAGTAATGAACTACCGTGCTCTTAAAAGATAACAGTGATAGGACACTGAAGAAAAATGACTACTCCTTTAAACACAACTGGAACTTATTTGTCCATTGCATGCCACTTACGTTACTGCTATTTTTTTAATGCATAAAAATATCAAGATCATTAAGTGTCAGCTATTAAAACAGATCACTGAACAGTATTCGTTAATTTTGAACAGTTTAATTTCAAATAGAAAACATGCTTTTTAAATAAATTACTCACTAACAGGAACCCAGTCTCAGGAAATAAGAGCAAAAATCAAATATTGTACATTTTAATACTGTACATATATTATATACTTATAATCTTTTATGTATTCTTTTCTAGACTGAAAATCATTATATTGTCTCCTTGATAAATCGAAACTTTAAAAGCCAGTATACCTGTAAAAGCAATTTGCATTACTTCAATTAAAAAGTAAACAAATGAATGCAACATATGTACAGATCTGTGGAATTCAACCTACAAACTACTTACATGAAACCAAACTATCCCTGTATTTTTAACTACAGATCTATTTTGGCAATGTGGAGGTATATCTTTCATCCTGTCGCAAGTCCTGATACGTGAGCAGGAGGCTTCAATATTTGCACTCAGAATGAAAGTAGCAAACGTGAACCGAATCACAACTTTCAAAGCAGAAAATTTTTGCAGCACAATCAGCAAGTAGTATGGTGAAGTTAGTAGGTATTTTTAATAGTATTCACATTTTTAAAAAGTCTCTGAAATGGACCTGTACATCACTCTTATTGACAGAACATAAATATAAGAAAGAAATCCCTAGAAAGACCAGAATTTTTCCCAAACATAAAGTGCTAAGACATATATGGTAGTACGAAGTTGTGTTTTGTTTTTTTCTTCTCGTTTAATTGAGCAAAGAAAGGCTAACAGGTTCACCTTTCTCAAAGGTTAACTGCAAATTCAATTGAATTGTTTAAAAATACCATGTGTTCTTGAGCTTCAGCATTCGGACGTTCTAGAAGATTCACGTTGTTCTTCCAAACTCACTTGCAGTTCATTTTGACATTCTGGTGTCTCACCTTTGACAGCTAAATGGATAACTTTTAACCATTTCTGTTTTAGTTCCTCATTGTCCGCAGCAAAGCTGTGCACAGACTTCGACTGGGTCAGTTTGAAGCTGTGTGGGAGGTCGGCACTTCTTGGGGCGTCATCCACTGTGTAGCCCAGAAGTGGAATTGTAGCCAGAGCTTTGACATCCTAAGAAGAAGGAGAAGTACCTGATTAGAAGCAGCCAATTAATTTGCCTGCCTGCTGTGTTTCATTTACTACCCGGGCAGGCAAAAACACTTCTGCCTTTCCTCCTTTACCAAGATATCTGACTTCTCTCCCTCAGATGTCAACGTCGATCATTATTAAAATCTTTTCTATTTCCACTCTGCTTACCTGTGGAGCACCATACATGTACAGCACAACAGCTTCCTGTTTAGGTATGACACACCACGCTTTCTGCCAGGGCTTTGATTTTTCCATGTACTGAAGAAAGCTACATATGACACTATTTCCAGAGACTTCAGCAGATTCAATCTAGGAGATAGCATAAAGCATAAAAAGGAAGGTAAGCTTTCATTAATAAAGGCCATGACCCACAGAGCAGAAAGGCTGAAATACACCATGAGTCAAACACATCTTGGATAATATCTGCAGAAGAGCTCAAGCAAATATCATGAATGATCCGACTTATGGAGATTATGTAAGTATTACACATATAGGGTCACAAAATGTACTCTCTAATGCATGCATAATCCGTTCCTTCTTTCACCAGTAATTTTGAATTACACACTTCTAGATAGACAAATATCATTTTTCCTACTACCTGTCCAACAGGACAATTGTTCTATTTCAGCAACAAAATACTATGATAAGACCCAATGCAAATGCATTCTAAGGAAAACATAAGAAGGCAGGCATTAATTCTAGACAGAACATTAGGTGTATTGCTCAAAATCTGCTGGCAGAATGAGTCGCTTCTCAGGTTATATGTTGATGTTGAGAAGAATAGGAAGAACACTAAAAGATTACATGCTAATACTTCCTTTGCTCTATTTCTTTCCCATCCAGTACTGATGCAGTCTGGGTGCTGCCACAGGGTACTCAATCTCTCTGTTGTCATGAGATCCAGCATGCAGACAGATGTTTCTTCAGCTGCATTAAAAAGCCATGATGCCAAGAAACAGTAGTCTCTTGACTATTTATTGTGCCAGTGGAGTTGTGTAGCAGTATTGTGACAGATGAATGGTGAAACACAGAGTCCACTGGATGAGATGAATTTCACAGAATCACGGAATTGTAGGGGTTGGAAGGGACCTCTAGAGATCATCGAGNCCACATACCTTTTATTTCCCTCAAACACGAAAAACCTCCACAAGAATGCTACCATTTTTCATCTACCCATGAGTCAAAACTGCTTGCAGTTATGCACATACAATGTTTTTTAAATGACATACCTCCAAGATGCCTTTCTTCTTCTTTTCCTCACTATCTGTACAACCAATTATAACATGATAGCAGTCCTTACAAACTTTGTTCAATTTATTGCCATCGTACTCAAGATGTGCCTTATAATCAGAACATTTCCAGCAAACCACCTTAGAAACAAAGAAACAAACAAAAGATAAGCAAACATACAAATTGTAAGTATTTATAAAATTTCATGAAAACAATATAATTAGAAGTTAATATTATTATATGTAATAGCAATGCATTGTTCAATTATGCAGAAAAGGAAAGATAATGGTTATTATGTCATAAATAGTTTAATTGAAAATAATATCTTCCCAGATTCGTGCCACTGATTCTTAACTAGAAGTGCTTTTCACTGTTTGAATTACAACTCTATACGAAATTCCATTAGTCTTTCAATTATACCTGTAAACTAAAGATTAGAATATGGGACAGGCTATGCTGCAGGAAGAAAGTCTCCCATGTTTTTACATACCAATCTGAAAAGGTACACTTACTGTTTTGTTTTCCACATAACACCAGAAATGTATAACTGGGATGTACTTTTAGTGAGACAAAAATTGAAAAACATCAGAAATGTCCAATTTTTAACCTGATAATAAACACTGAACTTATAATTTCAGCATCTGTCCACGAGTAAATAAGTAAATTCATAAATAAGTAAATGTTACACTGCTGGTATTTCTTTCTAAGAAATATCTAAGAAGATCTGAGAGAAGTTCTTTCATTAGAAATATTATCCTACTGGAATGTTCCCTCAGCTGGAAAAGATGCCCTGCTTAAAACAGTGAGTAGAGTCATATTAGTGAAGTAAGGTAGACGAGTAGACTTCAGCAACCCAAAGACCTGAACAGAATTTCTCAAAGAGTCAAGGGTCTGAAGTAGTAATCTAGACAACCACCTTCAGCCAGTATCCATCGAGAACACTTGGTTCTGCTTCCACTGCTGGAAAGACACCCTCACTGACCCAAAGTAATTCCCAATAGAAACATATTTTAAAATTAAAATGGAAGGAGATGTGATACAATCAAATAGGAGTCCAAACTCCAAAAGGGAAATAAAGGGAAAGGTGTGATCTTAAGATTAATGCAGGAGTATTTAGATAAAACTCTTGAGAAACAATAAAACAGATGACAACTGTAAAATCAATAATTTGGAGCTTCTGAATAAGTCTCTAGTGTTCAGCAAAGAACAAAAGCAGAGCTGTGAATGCAATAAGCCTGCACATGACATATGAACATTAGAAAGAAGCCATACAAGACAATCTGTATCACAAAATGAAACCTGAGCTTGCACTACCATCTACTGGAGAAAGGAACAGCTGGTGACTGGCAAGAAAAAAACACCAAGCACAGGATGTTCGCTCTTCTCTTATTCTGAAAACTCTTAAGTCATACCATTTAATTACTCTACCTCTTTAATTACTTTAAAGTGCTGCATTTATTGAAGCCTCACACATGGAAAATGGCAGTAACGCTCTCCTTCCCACCTTACCCTTCTCTTATGCTTCAGGTAGGTTCACACAGTTGAACACTGAAATCAGCTGGGAAAATCTCCAAGGTTACCCAAAGAAAATGCTTTAACAGCACTTCTTCATGATCTACTTGCTAATAAGAGAGAGCTGGCAGCAAAACAGGAACAGGAGGCAGTCAGTGCTGCCAGAGGTAATGCAGGTTTATGCTATCCTTCAACCTGCTGAGATCAGTGGAGGCCGCTCAGAACTAACAGCACAGTCTGTGCAGGCCCTTAGGATGTTTTCCACAAATGTACATCTTCCTCCACTGCAAAATTACTTTCAAATTCGCTGCGCCAACTAACTTGGACAGCAGATGCTCTGTGGCGCTATCCACTGATTCCGCTTTCAGTCACAAGCACAGTAACAAACTGCAGTGTAACAAACAGCCGCCAGAAGTAAGCTGGGTGCTCAGAGTCACTTCCAAGCTGGCTCACCTACAGCAGCCCATGCACTTACGTGTCCACATGCTCGGCAGTGGTGCCGCCTTCTCGTCAGTGCGTTGAAGGGCTCCTTGCATTTCATGCACATGGTTACTTCATTGTCTCGGATCCACCTCGGTGCTCTCTTCCCAAGCTCAGCGTTCTGAAGAGGGTGGGGGTAGGATGGGAAGATGAAAAAAAAAGCAAACAGTTGTACAGAAATTTTAATAGGGAACATAATTCTTCTCTTCCTCTGGAAAGGACGTGGCAAAACACAGTTCTAGATGCATTTTGAAATCTATACAGGAAATAACAATGAACACAGTCAAAAACGATTATGCATGAATGAAAGGATACTCTGTTATGCATTTCAAGGGGAAAAGTAAAAAGAGACTCATTTATAAGATTTGGCATTATGAAGAAAAACAATTACCAGCAAAATGACTACTTTGTACTTCTTTTGCTATGGGGATGATTAGCGGGAAAACAAAGCTGCTTCTGATTTATTTTTTTTTCCCAGCTAGTGAAGAACAAAATGGGTACTAATAGGGTTACAAAGGAATAAAAGCAACTTACAGAAACCTCCACGGGCATGTCTTCATATTCCTTAGCAATAGCATTTCTAAAAGTTTCATTCCTCTGCTGAAAAGCTTCTATAGTATTCTGCAGTGCCTATGGAAACAATGGAGAAACTCGTGAAATACACTTACGCTTCAAATGGACGGTCTGCACTCTGACCACGTTCTGATTAGCAGAGGGAAACTACGGTGAGAAAATATGGATATTGCTTTTTTGATTACCTCAGTGAAAACGCATTAAAAAAAAAAATAAAGAATGTAGAAAGGTTTACCTTTATCCATTCTTCCTTGTCTTGTTCGGAACTAAAAGAAACATTTGACACATTAGTCCAAAACTAGTTCAGAAAACATTATTTCACTATCAGCAACTTCCTGCAAAAGCCAAGAATCTGAATTAATTTTCATTAATTCAAAATAAGACAACCCTGCTTGTTAACTGTCCAACTAAAGCAAACAAACAGAACAACCCAGATGTAATAGTATTTCCATTGTCAATTACTTCTTTTGTTTCTTAAAGAGCAGGACAGAAAGGAAAACAGGAAAATGCAAAATATTTTGGTGTAGGTGTCTTTTACAAGACAACCTTTACAAGACCTCAATAAAAATGACTCTTCACACATTGTTTTCCAATATTACTGCAATTGGTAAGGTAGGAGAATCCTTAACAAGTATTTCCCATTCCCACCTACCATCTGCACATCTGGCGGAAACACTGTCTTAAACCAAAATAGTTCTCCTCACCTGCTTATGCTAAAAAACAAAAGCTGAGCTATTAAACATCATACCAGATCAGCAACCTCTCAAAGAAATAATTCGCCAGCTATTTAGAACTACTGATGGCAAATACATTCAAATAGTATTCTGAAAAGTAAAGAAAATACCAAGGGTAAACTAAACATTATGATGACGTTAATAGAAATTCACAAATTAAGGATATTAAGGCATAGAGTACACAAAATACTCATGTATTAATCAAGACTTGAATAATCTACTTCAATAAGATTTCAGATAGTTTTTTGTGTTTTTTTTTCATAATTTTGTACAGATTTAATTCATTCTAAGAATGCTCATAAAACAAAACATAAAAATGGGCACTTCTCACACTAATGCAATAACCTAAATTACTGATAATTTGGGAAAGATACCAAAATAATTTTATCTTGTTGCAGCTTACTCCTTCCAAATAAAAAGGACTTCACAGTAGGTACAATAAGATGCCATTTTACACCACTGCAGTAGATCTGTGGCATAAACACTTGCCAAATACTTAGCAAGAAACCATGCATCAATTGGTAATGGAAGTGACTGAGAGAAAAAAAAAAAAACACATCCCAGAAATCTTGCAGATTTTAGTGAAAAGTTTTTTCTTGTCATTTTTCAAATTGTATATTTATTATTGTATAGAATTTCAAATTAAATTATAGAGCAGGCAAACTGCTGTGTGCTGTTATAATTCTATATTCACTGCTGTTACTCTCAAGTATTTTTCCATAAAGAAAAATAGCTCGCAAATTTTAATTTAATAGCAAGTTATAGTCTGATGCCAAATATATGGTATAGACCCAGAACTGTATCCACCACAGACATCCTTATCGAACTGCAATGATATCCTGACTATGAATAAGTTCTTTAAGAAGCTCCATCACGTAGATGTTAAACTCGCCCTGCCCTATTTTAGGTAGCATAGACAGGAAAAATTTAGTTTTGGCAATGCAAAAAGAAGAAATAGATAGGTAACCCAGCAAGAAAGGGATGAGAGGGCTAATAAAACAAAGTGGAAGAGTGCCATTTAGAAGAGTTTAGAGAGTTTTGTTGGGTGGATGTGTCCTGAGTTGAACTGATTTATCGTGGTGGTTCATGTACCAGAGGCACCAGAATTGCTCAGATTAGCACTTGAGTGTCCAAAAACTCTTGGGGAAGCCAGACAGATTGCCTTTGCATACTCTTAGCTCAGTTTTCCAGACAGCTCTCTCACAACTCATCTTGGATATTTCAGCAAGGAAAGACAACACACCCACCACATGCTATAGATGCGTCTTCCACTCCAAGAAGTGAAACGACACTCAGAATGACAATTTATGCTTTTTGCAGCCTATTGTTATATTCAAAACACTGATATTAAGATGGAACACATTCTATCTTCCCCTAAACATACCAGACCCATTTTTGTGTCTAGAAACTCCATTAAAAGGCAAAAGGCTTCTCTTACCTGGCCTGCAACTCCAGCGTTCGCTCCTTTCCAGACACTTGAAAAGTGTGGGGGTATTCTTCATTATGAGTTTCTATAATCTTCATGCCATCTATGCCAACTCTGGTTCGAACTGAGAACTTGGATCCTACCAAACTGAATTTGGGGACGCAGTAGAGCAACATATTGTTAAACTGGGGAAAAAAATAAATACATGGCTTTACATAAACAAAAAACACAGAAAACAGCCAGTTCCTACTGAGAACAAGACAATATCACCAAGCTAATCCATATAGGTGAGAAAGCAGGTTCATTTCTGCTTAGCTGATACATGAGAAGACCAAAGCTCTAATCTAAGACATCTTTTTCTGATATTTCTATGTGATTTAGAAATAAAGCTGAAGGCCAGGCCCAACAAATATAAGAACAATTGCTCTGTATATACAGCAGTCTTTATGTCTATTATGCTTAGTGGCAGGACAGGTGGAAATGGTTTTAAACAGGAAGAGGGCAGATTTAGACAAGATATCAGGAAGAAATTCTTTATTATGGTGGTGGTGAGTCACTGGAACGGGTTGCCCAGTGAGGTTGTGAATGCTTCCTCCCTGGAAGCATTCAAGGCCAGGTTGGATGGGGCTTTGAGCAACCTGGTCTAGCTAGTGAGAGGTGTCCCTGCCTATAGCAGGGGGGTTGGAACTAGATGGTCTTAAAGGTCCCTTCCAACCCAAACCATTTTATGATTCTATCCTCCAACTGGATCTTTCAAGCTGTTGTAATCCTTTGTTAGAGAAATAATTTGCATGCCTCAGTTCTGCAGAAATCATTCTAAATTGCACAGTAAGAACTCTGTGCTTCAAAGCATACATTTATATTTATCCTCTAGCAAAATCACTTAGTATTGTAGAATTTGCAACTAATATTATTTGATAAGGATATTTGCCATTTCTCCAAAAGAAAGGAATTCTGTGGTCTTACAGTTTTTATTCATGGAAAACCTCATTATCGCATAAAAAAATAATAATAATAATAATAAAAACAACATGAGCAGGACAAATACATATTCCTCCATTAAATATTAGAACATCTAAATTTTTATGTAAATGTCTAAAGTTCCAGCCAAGGAACATATTTCTTAAATGAGCTCTAATGAATTTAGTTCTCTCACATTTTTCCTCACGTTCTCTCTATATTTTTAAAAAGAGATAAACAAATCCTTTTAGAACTTGTCACCTCTCCTGTTAAGCATGCATCATTATCAGCCATCTAGCACCATTTGAAGTTTTGCTATCCCATAGCTTCTTCTTTTTGTTTGAAGTTTAGATAAGCAGGAACTGCACTTACACAACTTACTGGTGATCTCTACTAACTACATGACATGTGGTGCCAGAGGACCACAAGCCGAAATCAAAACCAGATATTAGCAATTTGTAATGTATGGAAGGTAGTGAACTGCATCACACCTTTTTCAAGGGAGTTTTAAGGGCACACTGCTGTAGTCTGTTATTCCTAAGAGAAGAAATGGGCTTTTGTCAAGAAGATGAATAGTCATTACAAGTTTCTACAGGATCACGAGGTTTACACAAGCACCAAGAAACACAGTCTATCAGGACTAAAATCCCAAGCATCTACATTTAGTTTTATGAGAACTACAAAGTTCCCATGCTCTAGAACACGAGTGTCCAACCTTTTGTTTTGCCTGGGCTGCACTGAGTGACAAGGAATTGTAATGGGCTGCATGTATATTATATAATACAGTTACTGTATACAAGTAACAAAATTTATTTATTTATATGTTTTATTAAAATCTACAAAAGAGAGCAACTGAAACATGTAACTAGTGGGCTGGATCTACATCTAAGATTGGCAGATATTTAATGGCGAGTCGTTAGGTGCTGGTTCAGCTTTGAACAGTGTTCTCAAGCCTTTCCATAAGCAGCATTAGGGTTTGCTTAAGATCAAGTATCATTAGAGGAAAGGTTACTCATTGACATCAACTAGAAGAGAATTTTCCTTTGTCAGTTCTTTCAAGTCTAGAAAGGTGTACAGACATCCTTGCAAAAAGACAGAGTTATACTCACTAGGAAAAGGTGCCGTTCTTGAGCAGATGTATTGCGAGCAGCAAGTTTAAGGATCTGTCCTTCTTTTATCAGTTCATTTGAAGGGTTCACAATGTCCTCCTCTTCTCCCAGCATCTCATATATCTCTAACAATTTCTTTAGATTCTCCTGTTCATTGAAAACACAATTATAAAGCTTATTATTAGGTATTTTATTATTAGCATTAGGGATTTCAGAGTACTTAATGAAGTACACCTATCATGTCAGTCTGATAATGGTGGAGAAATGATAACTACTTTTTACAAACATTATTTTTCCACCAACAGAAACAGATGCAACGTGGTTCAGTGTTCAGGATATCATCAGCTATTTGAACCAGGAACATGCAAGTTAGGTGCAATGCCAAACTGTCATCCACCAGAACTGTACAAATACGGTGAGTAGGAGCAATCACTTTCACACAGAACACTCATTTTTTTCCATTTTAAGAAAAATATTCAGTCAACACTCCTAGCTTCACTAAATAGTCAAATACAGTATTTTTAAAAATGAACAGGAAAACAAGAATAATTTACCATTTTCCTTATTGCACTATTTGAGTGGCTTGCTGCAGTGGATATAATTTCCAGGGATTCTAAATAAAAGAGAAAAAAAAAAAGAAAAAAAAAACAAAACAAAAAGCTGCATTTTCATGTGTATTTCTACTGCACAGAAAAATGGAAATTTCTACAAGTTTATGTTTGCAATTTTCACATAAATTACACACTATGATAAATTCATTACATTATCAATAAAAAGTAACAAAGGTGAAGCGAACAATGTGAGAAATTTAGCAAACAAATGGAAATAATAATCAGGAAAGATCAGAAGAGAATTACTGCAGATTACCTTAAGGTGAGCTTCAATACTTAGAATCACACTTTGGTGACAGGAACAGTTATAGTTCTCTCACCTTTTTTCACAGAGTACTCCAGAATGTCACACAATGTTTTTTTAGATCAGACAGACACTTCATATTACTGATATTTATGATAATAGAACTAATAATGAAATGCAGAGGGGAAAAACATTGAAAATTGACTTTCCTTTTTCCCTGAAAGGGGTTAAAAATACAATAGAGTCTAAATCTTCCTTTTTTTTTTTCTTTACAAATAAAATTAAATACATGTGCATAAAAAAAAAATAATCTGATGAGTAGAAGCAAACAAATAAAAAAAACAACTTGGGCACAATTCCACAACTAAAGCAAAATTTACATACTCCAGTAGAATAACTAAAGGCTTTACAGTTCCTATACTAATTTAATCTACTTTTCAACTTCTTTTTTTTTTCCCAATGAATCCTACTATTCCACTGAATAAATGCTACCATTCTTTTCACAGTATTTTTCTTTTCACTTTTATCCCTGAAAATGCTTTTAATTTACAGTATCTCCTTACTGATATCTTATTACCACTATTTTATTGACTAGAAGATATTTACTTTCAGCATCTTTCCAGTCTAGGGAGTCCTGAGGCAATTTCCTTAGGTAGTCCTTTAGAAGCATCTCATAGCGTGGAATGCGTTGTACAGGTTCTAGCATGTGATGTTGCAATGTCAAACTTCCACACACTTTTTCCTTCTAAAAAATTGTAAACACATTTCAGTGTAGTAAGCAAAAACACTATTTGACACGGATTTAGTAAAATGAAAAATATAAAAGATAAAACAAATAATGTATTTTGAAACGTGAATGACAGACCTTTGGAAAAAAAGAAGTACAAAGACTATTTCAACAAAACAAATAGTTAGAAGTTCTTTCCTAAATGTGATTACAAAAATCATATTCTAAATATTCAGCAGAATGTATAAATGGAAGCCCTACCAAAAAAACTCCCCAACTCCAGTGTTCTTTTTGCAATAAATCTGAGAATAAGACAAAGAGCATTGAGTTTGTATGAACAGGTCAGAACTGTATATTAGAAAAAGTCTCTTAAATGAGCTATAAAGGCGTATTTTATCACTTTGAGGAGAGAATGCTTTCTGTAAGTTTTATTCGTACCTCTTGGAGACGTATCATTTTAAGATGCATATTCTTTTCCATAAACTTAGACATAATTAAAAGATTACATTAAAGTACACATAATCACCTTCTTTGACTTAGAATCAAAATGCCCTATATGGCAATAAAATTTAAGCAGACTATCTTGCAGTATTTCCAAACACTGGGTCTGCAGGAGGAAGATACATACCTGACTTTCACAGAGAAACCTACAGGGAGCACTATAGCATATGAAATGCACTTTTTCAGAAGAATAGTATGTTGCTGTCATGATTCCTTCTACTTTTCATGGTTCAGCATTTTCTATTTCTGACCTACTTCCAAAGCTTAGTGTTCTGCACAACAACTCTAGTGTGAGCCAACAGAATACCTGCAGATTCAGCACAAGGATCTACAGCCACACTGATACACTATTTTATCTTAAAACTATTTACTCTCAGTATCTATGTCAAAATGTATGATTTTTTTAGTATTCTCCTGTTTCAACCTGTATATGTCAGCCCTCTGTGATACAGTGGGAAGTTTGGACTTATGTGGGTATTTATGCATATGTGAAGAGAGAAAGAGAAGAAAAATTGCAGCATGAAGTGGAGAAAAAAAACCTTACTTCTAGAGGATTCTGTAATTTTCTGTTTATTCCTTTTTTCTCCTAAAAACCTACACATCTTTGTGTATGCTTATACTACTTGCAGCTCTACCTTATTCTCCCCATTACCTGAATATCCTGAATAATGAATTTGAACTGAGGTGACCGTTCAGTCCATGTTTTCACCAATTCCATTGCGTTATCAAAATTCTTTACGTACTCTCCATACATCTTGAGAAAAGGAGCTAACTTTTGCAGAATATCTCCAATCCTAGGGGTGGTAGTCCTGCAAAAAGTAAGAGAGTGGAATCTCAGAGCAGACAGAAAAGAAGAAAGTGACACACGGTTATCAAAAAGTTCCAAGTGCTTAAGAGAGAATCCTTCTGCTTGGAAATCACCTTGTGTAGAGTCTCAGCACAATCATTCAAGAGGAACTGAATTAACATGGAAAGGGTTTTTGCATTCTCTTTGGTGACGCGTGAGCATTACAGATCAAGTGGAACACACTAAAGAATGGAAAGCTATTTACAATTAAAGGCTTGAGAGTCTTTCTTTACAAAACACAACCTAAATTATTTTACTTGCAGTTCCTCAGAAGTATTATATCATCTTATACATCTGTGGACATACTTTACTCTCAGTAAAAACCTGTGGTTTTGTTTGAGGAACAAATCAATACTTTAGAGCTTCCCTTCAGTGCTCAGTATATATACATTTATTCACAACTTAGAAGAATTATTTATCTGACAAAATGGATAGAGTAGTGAGAATACCTGGGATTCCAGTCTTTTGTGGTAATTTTCCCACACTCTTTCCAATTATTCAGAGCATCTTAAAATGCAATAGTACAGAAACAAACTGAAAGGCTGGCACAGAGAAACTGTACTCTGTGTGCATGGAAAGCATAATGTGTATCTCTGAGTACTGCAATGTAAAATGTGTTTAATATTTTGTTATCAAGCACTCATTCAGAAATCCATTATCTCTGGATTTCAGCAGGTTGGATTGAGCTCTGGACAACATGATCTAGTGGGTGGCAGCCTTGCCTGTGGCAGTTGGGTTGCAACTTTAAGGGAGGGTGATCTTTAAGGTTGCTTCCAACCCAAGTCATTCTGTGTTTCTATTATTCTGAAAGTCTCTACAACTACCTGAAAGGAGACTGTAGCTAGGTGGGGTCTCTTCTCCCAGGGAACTAGCAGTAATGGCCTCAACTTGTACCAAGAGATGTTCAGTTTGGACATTAGGAAGAGTTTCTGCCCAGGAAGGTGGTGGAGTCATCGTCCCTGGAAGTGTTTGAGAAACATGTGGATGTGGCACTGAGGGACATGGCTAGCGAGCACAGTGGTGATGGGTTGGGGTTGGACAAGATGATCTTAGAGGCCTTTTCCAACTTCAATGGTTTTTTGAGTCTGTTCAGTCAGAAATCAACACTGTAGTGGCCTGAAGAGAAGCAACCTCCTGCAACTACTTGAGCACCCTATTCTGACAAGCCACTGCTCCAAAAGCTGTTCAGAAGGGAAAGTTACTTGAACAGCAAATGCTGGCAAGCCCAAGAAATAGGATTTCACATTGATTTATAGATACAGAAACACTTCTTATTTTGATGTTATTAGACCACAGTGGTTGTCACGTAAGCATTCTAAAAACTCCAGAATTAAATAGCTGAGACTTTCTGATCATAGAAGTTAAGCAAAAGTCTGTAAAAATTCACGCAGCCAAGGTGATTACAATATCAAGCTAACAGGTATCCAAACAAAATTGAAAGTTGTAATTTCAAATTAAAGTAAAAATCAGTATGTCAGTTCTGAATTTGCCAAAGAACACTACAATCTAATAATAATTTGCCCCCAAGAAAACCCCAAAAAATCCAAAGGATATCAGACTGTGTTCTTATATTCTTCGCCAGGTATTTGCTATTGGACATTCTTGGGTACAATAAAAAAAAGATTGAGATTCATATTTTGACTTGGAACTGCTATTATGTTCAGTTTTGCTTTTTTCATGGGAAATATATTGAACTGTTTTCAAGCCATATGTTGTAAGAGAGATATTCAGATCCAGCTGTTGCTCAGCTCATTCAATATGCCATTACCAAACAATTTCATTTCCACTGGATAAGTTTAGGCACAGATGGCCTTTTATTCTAAAAAAAGAATCTGCTTCTGCTCTCTTTCCCAATTTCAAGAACTCTACATTGAGATCCCTTCCAACAACTGCAGTTCTGTGATTTTTAGTTTAAGTGTTCAAAACCAACTAAAGTTCAGGGAAGGCACTTGAATTTTTAAGGGAATTTTCAACAGAAGTATCACAGAATTGCAGGGGTTGGAAGGGACCTCCAGAGATCACCTAGTCCAGCCCCCCAAAGTACTGCATACAAGTACCAATACTTCACTATTTCTATCTCTAGTTATGAGAA
Source organism: Odontophorus gujanensis (assembly GCA_013399175.1). Classification (NCBI taxonomy): domain Eukaryota; kingdom Metazoa; phylum Chordata; class Aves; order Galliformes; family Odontophoridae; genus Odontophorus; species Odontophorus gujanensis. Next base: position 189,678 of record VXAB01011174.1, read on the forward strand.
CTGCTGGGAAAAGCAAATTTTATAACTGGCAGAGGCTGTTGTGCCAGGCTATTGCAACAATGATCAGAAATCATCCTCTTAAGCCACGCTCTCTCTTCCATCTTCTCCCAAAAGCATAATGTGTCTAGGACATTTACATAATCTGAGTTTTTTTCCAAACAGTTGCTTACAATGCAACTTAGCAGTTTTGCACCAGTAGTTGTACCTCACCTGCAAAAATATTTTTAAACCTTTAAAGCAACATAATTATATACACATAATTAGTATGCAATTCAGCATTTTGCAAACTAGCATGATCCATCTTCCATGGTGAATCCAGAACAAGATCTTGAGAGTTCATCACAAAACTAATGTCAATGCACTCACATAATGTAGTGTATGCTGTTTTTTAAGCATCATTATAAGTTAAACTCTACATCTCATGTATTTATTTCATTATTTTCATTACAATCTCATTATTTGTGCATGGTAACCACTCCTACTATAAAGAATTATCATTTTAAATGGGAATTATTTTACATAGTCATAAGACATATAGCTTATTGTCTAGAGTACCATTTGCATGGTTACAGACTTTTCAAGTCACAAGATGGTATTATTTCTTATTTTTTTTGTGAGTGTGTGCGATTTTTAGACAAGTAAGGTTTTATATAATTGTTCATCTGGAAAAGATATCTGCACACACAGTGGAATTTCTCATTATAAACCTTACATAACATGGATTCCAGGAGTCAAAAAGGTGATGAAGTGAAAGAACTGAATGAAATAATGGGACAAAAAATATATAATCATTTAAAATATATATATTTTTTTCAATTGTTAAAATGAGGTGTCTTCTTTTCCCAAACAAGAAAGGGAATCAACAGTATAGGATTTTTTTTCCTTTTTTTTTTTCTTTTTTTAACAATTTCATAAGACAGTCCATAAATACATGGCCATATTTTAGTATCTCCAGAATCCCGTATACCAAGGAAGGATAAAAGTACTACACAATAGCACACGAGTACATTAGGGACTATAGTTACACATCTCCCTTGCTGCAAATATTCTTGACATTTCTGTTTGAAATTAAAACTTCAAACACAAATTAATAAACATTCCACATTGCTACTGAAAGCAATAAGAAAGGTTACTGTGCTGGAGACCAATGACAGAGTGTAAGGAAACAAAGTGTAAGGTCTAGATCTTTGAAGGTCCCTTGCAACTGAACTACTCTATTCTTATTTCTGTTCTGCAAGGGCAACACGAAACAAATACATTCATTTTGTCTCAATTTTTTTTAACACACAATGAATTCATCAGGTTGCACAATTTTAGTTTGATCTCCAAATTCAGCAAGGCATTTAAACACAAGTAACCTCACTGGCTTTGGTGGCTTTGATGTCCTTTAGTTTGGGCTAACAATGAAAGTCCTCTGCCGAGACAGATCCAAATGAAGAGTGGAAGAGCAGATGCTACTCAGAGTGTTTCCTGGGATTGGAACACTTAATTATGAAAGTATCTTCCCTACCTCAACACTTAACTGTTTCTATAGACACTGTTTACATAAATTATTAATCACTGAATCACCTCTTACCATTCTTGCATTCTTTTCTCAAGTTCTGGAAGTAAAAATTTACTGTGGAAGGCATTTATTGATGAAATATTAGAAAAGATTTTGTTAATCACTTCAGCTGGAAAAGAACCTCTGTTGGCTTCCTCAAGGAGTCTGGAGTAAAATACCTGCAATGCA
>VXAB01011174.1:191414-343789 GCA_013399175.1 Odontophorus gujanensis
TTAAAAAACAAAAAAAAAAAAAAAAAAAAAAAAAAAAAAAAAAAACCTATTAGCCTTTAATCTTTTGTCACTGAAGACCCATCCTCTCCCTCCTACTCCAACCAGGGCAAGACTAATGTTTCAACAACATAAGGAAAGCCAAACTGAAGCTGTGCCATTCTAGTCTGACTCCAATATCCTGTCTGTTTTAACAGTTAGATCTCCTCAGCTTTCCCAGATCTCCAGTCATGTTTTCCAATCTCAGTTTCTCTTCAGTAAGCACGATGTCTGATTACCATTAGCCCAATAGTTTATATGCTGTAGCCTCTTATCCTTTTTAAATTAAAGTAACTGACAGACTATGACTAGTTCCCAAATACCACTTAAAGTACAAAAGACTTCAATAATACTGCAACCTCTAAAATAAATAAAAAATAATAATAAAAAGAAAAGCGTTATTTCCTTATCAGTCGCTCTACCTGACTTGATGTAGGTACAGAATGAGCAGTCATGTAACTCTTAACATGCACCCCACATAAACCAGTGCTCATGGGGAACTATGTCCCACACAGTCCATGTCTCACACTTTGATTTATATTTTAAAATATACTCACTTTGCTGCATCTCTGAGAGGACAATTAGAAAATTTTGATGAATTCCTTCAAAGACTATGAAGCTTACATACTTTTAAACCCAGATTAGAAGCGTAACAGACACAACCAATCTTCTGCTTTTCTCTCATTATTGGCAGTTGAGCAGTTGTGCTTGAAAACATTTTTCAGAATTCTGTCCAGCTAATATTTAGAAAGTAGTCATAGAGTAATCTATGCCTGACTGAATCAAAGACAGTACTTGTACATTAGTATAACCTACTAGTACATCAGTAAAACCTATAAATTAAATAAATAGGCATTGAGGTTTTTTCCCAGTTAAATCAGACTTTTTTTTCCCCTCACTACTTTTAAAGACAATTACTTAGATTCCCCAAGGAATCCAAACAATTATTCTATCAGTTGAAGCTTCTTATTTTTTTCCTCAGTAATGTGTACAAGATTTATGCATTAGGCCCGAGAAGTTTAAACAGTGAAATCTGAGAAAAATATCATGGAGTAAGGCAATGCATAGCTGTAAGTACTCAGATCAAACGGACATAGGTGTTCTGTGAAAAGTAAGGAAGAGTAAGAAAAGAAAATACTAAGAGCTACAGATTTTCAAATTTAAGAACTATCAGTTTGATTCTGCAAAGCATAAAAAACTCAACTCTTCTCTTGCAGGAGAAGTAATTCTTGTTCACTTTAAGGAAATCTAGTCTAAATGTATAATGGGAAAGCAGGGCATGTACAGTTTAGAATGGCCATCTTCCTAGGTTCTTTGGCACTGAAGAGAAGTGCTGTTAGTGCAGCTCAAGCCTGAAAGCCTTAATTTGCTAGTGGGCAGGCAGCTTCAGTATTATAAAGTGATACCTTCTTGTCCAACTCAAGAGAAGCCAACAAATAAGTGAGCATAACACTATCCATCCCTTTGATCGGATTGGTTACTAGTGTGGATTTTGCAGTACTGTTGCTTATGATGAACTCTGTTCACACACACACAGATTTGCATTAATAGTCACAACATTCTAAAACATGTTTTTAAAAAACGCAGTGTTCTTAAATTAGAAAAAAAAAAAGGCAAAGTTATGCAGCAACCACAAATGACTGACTGTAAACTTCGGTGACATATGAAAAACATACAGTCTTTTTTACATAATTCACATGCACACACAGACATTCGAGTGAACTAAAAGCAACAAAAGAAAAACAAATTCAGGAGAAACATACCTGATCTAGGAGGTTAAGTCGGCTAACATAGGCTTTTTCTGTTTGCAGAAGTTCACTGGCAATTTTGTGACGCTTCTGTTCATCTGTTTCCTAGGGGAGAAGAAGAGCTCTTAGAATACTAGAGAAGACATAACAATAATTTAGGTTTAAAAAAAAAAAGTTAAAAAGATACACAATTACATCAGAGTCCAAAAAGCATCTGAAAATCAATTTTCACATTCAGCATTTGTCACCCTATTCTGGAAAAATAAGCTTTCTGCCAATTTAATCAACAAAAACAAAAGTCAGAGGAGGATTAAAAAGAAAGAAATCGGTAGAATTACAGGGTGAAAGCCAAGGCCTAACTCATTTAATATTTCTCAGTTTGTATAGAAATATTTGCCAAAGCCCCAACTCCCTACTGAACAGCTCAGCTCCATCCTGGTAATCAAGTACTATCAACCTTTCAGTGCTGGAAGAACTCATTTGCAGAGTAAAATGTAACAGATGGAATTAGTTGGTGTTCTCCCTCGCCCCCGTTTTGAAAGTTATTTGAACTGACTGTTCTTTGCATAACAGAATCATTGCAAGACATCATTAAAAAAATGTGTAATGTTCATCAATACAATCATTGCTGATACCCAGTTGACTGCAATTAGAATATTCCCTCACTAGCTCTTTACATAAGTCATTTTTATTTCTTAAGGATTTTTTTTACTTGAAAGACTTACATTCAACACACACCAAGAAAAAAAAAACAACAAAAAACTATTGTTTTTATTATTCTGCTAAATATAAAACTTAAAACATTTGTTCAAATGTCAGTATTAAATTTAATATGTTAGAATATAAAATTATGAGTTATTTCAAAATCATTACAGTGTACCCTTCTAAAATACTGCATGAAGTCTAATGCTCAAAAGTGTCAAATGCAACAAAATGACTCTTCAGTTACAAGACTCCCTTCTGGGTTTTGTAGTTTTGCTGAAAAGTATTGACATTTAATTTTGTCTGAGTCCTAAGGAAGTGGCACTCTATGTCCAAACAGAGACTATGGGAAAGTGGGGATTTTCTAGACAAATTTTGGACATCTTCCATTACAATAAATAAAGAGAAGAGCCTGAAAGAGTTATTTCAAACTTCCTACTGCAATCTGCAAGACAAATATTTGCAAGTACATATAGTCGTACACACTGCCAAATAGTGAGCTATAAAGAAACAGAGCTTTCATCTAAAGGGCCAAAGTGTGTTCTTTCCCCTTTCAGTATTCAGCAAATCTTCCAGATATGAATACTTTTGAATTCTGTTCTTCAGTGTTAACAGTCGCACTGCTACATAGCAAGCCCCCTCCCTAAATACGGGCTTTCAGTAGTCACTTCAAAGCTGTTCATTAAATCCGTTTCAATCAGCATAGCAACCACAGTAACCTACGGAACAGCATTTTAAGTGCTGTCAAGAGACACTGCAGAGAGCTGAAGGATTAGCTGTTACAGCCCCAGCATGCTGTTTAGTGCAATCTTTTACAAAGAATCTCACATACAGACTTGCCAGATTCACAAAAACATGGAGACTGCTGGTTCCTCTTCAAATACAGTTCAGATTTGCTTAATTTTTCAAATTTTCTTTGTTTGTTTTTTGGTTTGCTAGAAGTCCTCACCTCCCTGAAGCACTGCTACAGAACCTATCTGCAATTTTCAGAATATTATTTTAACAGGAGAAGGAAAATCATGCACAGCACACTCAAAAAATATTATTTAAAATGAACAATTCACAAAAAGCATTCAATCCTCACCCCTGGGCCAAAGTAAACCCCTTGCTCTTCCACTATGCTCCAACCCCCTGCTTTTCCATTCTTTAAGTATCACCCTTGCACACCTCCCTAATTCTAGAACTTCAGTCTCCTTTCTACAGTCAGTACTTGACTCAGCAATCTTCTTTGTGGGAAAAAATACCCACCAAGGATGAATTATCTATCAATTACAGTAGCACGTTCTTATTCCAGCAAAGGAACATCCACTTACAGAGTTAGATTGGTGCACGAATAATACAAGATTTGATTACTAGTGTTGTTGGGTTTTTTTTGTTTGTTTTTTAAGGAAGTCCTTAGTTTCCCGCTATACCATCTCAATATCTGCCCACATTTTACAAGTTCTCAGCTTCTAGCTCCATCCTCTTCCTTTCTCATACTCACATCCTTGCCTTCCCAGTACCCTATCTAAAAGCAACCATCTGGTTTCCATGAGGTCACTCCAGCTTCCTTTCTGTTGGAAACAACAAATCTCAGGTTATTTTGTTAGTAGTGGCATCCATCTCTTGTTGAGCTTTTTTGATGGAACTGGCAGCTGTTTGTCCCAAGCAAAAGGGGTGAAACAGGTCCAGATACACAGCTTCCAGCTCTTCCCATATGAAGGAAAGGCTCACCACTGTGCCAAGTGGAATGATGTGCAAAGCCCATGCAGCACCTCTGTCCCCAACTTGGGCACCCACACCCTGCTTGGAGAGGGTACAGCCATGGGCTCAGGGCAGGCAGAGGAGGAGGACCAAGGTCTGCAGATCTGCCCAAAGCTACTCTGAGTAGCAGAAAAGACATGAGGTTAATATTAATCCACAAAGAGCTTCAATGCTTCCCTAAAGAACTGCCATAATGATAATCCTTGGGATCCCTTCCAACCCAAGCCATTTGAAGACTCTGTGATCCTATCTAATCATTAACAGTGAAAGGAAATGTTTTGTTCTGTATCAAGTTAAGTTTTGTTTTCACAGTACATAACCATAAATGCACACACTTCATAAGTAAGATAATAAGATACTAGAAATGAAAAGAATGGATACATTATTTCTGGAAGTTTTCTATTAATCTCATAGGGTTTCTTTATGCTTTTGGTAATTCAGTATTTATATTGGGTACCTTGCAGTTAATAAAACACAAAATGCAAAAAAAAACAAGGCATACCTGGATATATACTCCATTTGTTTAAACATGCCTTCTCAATGGCTTGGGGGTACTCCTCAAACTTTCATGACAACCCATAAGACAAGACAACTCAACATAGAAGAACAACCAGGAATGGCTAGAGTGATACACAGCTTCCAGCTCTTCCCATATGAAGGAAAGGCTCACCACTGTGCCAAGTGGAATGATGTGCAAAGCCCATGCAGCACCTCTGTCCCCAACTTGGGCACCCACACCCTGCTTGGAGAGGGTACAGCCATGGGCTCAGGGCAGGCAGAGAAGGAGGACCAAGGTCTGCAGATCTGCCCAAAGCTACTCTGAGTAGCAGAAAAGACATGAGGTTAATATTAATCCACAAAGAGCTTCAATGCTTCCCTAAAGAACTGCCATAATGATAATCCTTGGGATCCCTTCCAACCCAAGCCATTTGAAGACTCTGTGATCCTATCTAATCATTAACAGTGAAAGGAAATGTTTTGTTCTGTATCAAGTTAAGTTTTGTTTTCACAGTACATAACCATAAATGCACACACTTCATAAGTAAGATAATAAGATACTAGAAATGAAAAGAATGGATACATTATTTCTGGAAGTTTTCTATTAATCTCATAGGGTTTCTTTATGCTTTTGGTAATTCAGTATTTATATTGGGTACCTTGCAGTTAATAAAACACAAAATGCAAAAAAAAACAAGGCATACCTGGATATATACTCCATTTGTTTAAACATGCCTTCTCAATGGCTTGGGGGTACTCCTCAAACTTTCATGACAACCCATAAGACAAGACAACTCAACATAGAAGAACAACCAGGAATGGCTAGAGTGATACACAGAGACCATTCACTTTAGAAACTAGATATCAACTGTTGACCAAACCATTAGAAGTGAGAGGTAGCACTAAGTACCCGAGTTCTACTCTAAAACAGAATGCACCCATGTAAAAAATGCCAAATCAGCTTTTATTTAAAACGTTAATTTAAAATAATGTACTACTCTTTTCCAAATAAAAGAGGTAAAGATTACTAGAACTTCTCTGTTCTTTATAATAATGCAAAAGAACCAAAATGTCAGTTCTACTTGTCCTATAGAAACTAACCTTAGAAAACTGCAGATCATTTTTACTTACATATCTTTAAACTAGCTTCCCTAATGACCTGAAACAGACATGTTTTTTTTCTTTTTGAATCATTTATTAACTAAAGTATTTCAAAATTAATAATTTCAAGCAAACCATACTTTCCATTCTGTCCAAATACTTGACAAAGTTCATGCAGGCAGGACTCCAAATCTGTATCTTTAGACAGTATGTTTTAACTAAATATTTCACCTTGATTTAATTGCCTATTTAATTGCCTAATAAAGCATTGCATCCTTAGAATTACTGTGTTACCATGGATTCTTAAGAATTTAAAATTACAGACACTTCATCCTTGGAAGCATTCAAGGTCAGGTTAAATGAGGCCCTGAGCAGCTTGATCTAGCAGAAGGGGCCCTGTATATGGCAGGGGTTAGAACCAGATGGTCTTCAAGGTCCCTTCGAACCCAAACCATTCTGTGATTATATAAAAGTATATAATTTCTACCCAAACTGAACTCTGAAGTTAAGATGACGTAAAATACAATTGAGCCTATGAAATCTTTGATCTGTGTTAATGTCTCCTAACATTATTTTTCCACTCTCCTAATTTTGGATAAATTACACCAATTTAAAGCAGACTTTATATAAACTAAATTCCAATACAATCATAACATATTACCCAAACCAAACAAGAATCGTCTTCCCATCAAGAAAATGATACCTACCAACATGACAATGTTGCAGTATGATTTACTCTTATCATAGCTCTTGACTCAAGAACACTGCAGTAATGTATTAAGGAACACAGAGTGAGAAATGTGAAATACAAGAAAATACACTCTGGGATTATGGTTTTAATTTAAATGCTGAGTTTGGTATAAAAAAGCGAAGTGAGACTTTCCTTTTCTAAAATCATTTGTAGCATGGCTGTCTCTTGGTCTGAAACTTTGTTCTGTAAGTATTAGAAATGTAAATGTCCAAGATATTTAAGATTTCATTTAACATCACGTTAGTTTCTGAAATCGAGGTAAGCACTCAATTATGCATTCAATTATGAATGCTACCACCACCTTGCACCGCAATAACTCTATGCAGCAGTTCATTGCAGAAGTAATTGGACGGTTTCTTTCACAGTAACAAAGAAAAACAGTGAAGATCCTAGTGTTCCTAGAGAAGATTTATGAACATTAACATTAGGTGCTGAAGATACACAGTTTTGTTCATGGTTTACTTCTGCTAAGGAAGAACATAAAACTGTAAAACCAGGATTTCACTTTCTCTTTTCATCTACGATTGCAACAGATAAGTATGTCTTGGCATAAAGTGAACTCAGCACGTAAGTTTCATTTGATTTGAATCATAATTTCACCTTGCATTTAGAGATATATGATATTCACCAGGTTTTGCATTTGAAACACCTGAGTCCCCAGCATGGCTATTAAAAGGGAATATTGGGTAATTACTTTATTAAAGATGCGCAATGGGTTCTTCTCCATCTGTAGCATACATGAAGTATCTTACTACCAAACCTCACAACAAACACATAAGTGTTTGTCTTCCTCCCTGCAATTAAGTCCAGCAGCAGATTTCTCACAAGATGTTTTCTAGGAAACTAATTGATTGGGATGTTCTTGTACTCTTTCATCCTCCGCATTTTAGAAAAAAAGACAGAAGGTGCTACTGCTGCAAGGCAGGAAAGTTAAGTTTTAATTGTCTTTTTCCTTGTGGTATTTGTGGTATGTGACTTTCAGACTATCTAATACAGTAAACAAGAGAAATAAAATTTAGTTATTTAATCTAAACTTTCACAGAAAATGTAGGACTCTGACTCTGACTTTAGTGACAAGGAAAGTAGTGTGGAAAACTTATTCTGAAGTAACATTATTCATAAATAATGTGGACACTCCCTAATACTTTTCTTCACCTTTTCTTCTTCCCTGGATTAGGAACTACTGCACGAAGGAGAAAAGACACTTTGCATCAGTATCAAAATTCATACCAGATGCATAAAATTTAACTATGACTCGCACACATCTACTCCCGCTGATCTTAACTGTACCTTCACTTGCTTAATGAAAAAAGGATAGAAGAGTTCTGTTACTGTGTGAAATGCAATTTCAGTATGACTGTATACAAGTCTTAAGATCCTCTACTGACAATGGGTGTGCATAGCAGAATCTACAAACTGCCTACTCACAGGAACAGCTTAAGGCTCTGTCAGGCCTCTCTTGTTCCTCACCATCCTTCCTCTTATTCCAGATGGTAACAGCTACTTTGAGCGTGACAGAGGTGGTTTCAATCTATAGACCGCACTATCCTAATCTAAATCAGCGCTTTATTTTGTGAGTGACAGACTCCACTGGCTGTATTAAGAGTTAACTTGCATGGGCTTATTCTATTTTGTTTTTCATCCCTCTAGCACCAGCAACAGGTACATCTAGTAAGAGCTGTAACACACCTAGCATTTTGGATCTTGGTCAGTACAAGCCAGGTAACATATACTGGCCACACAGTAGGCCAAAGGCATTTTAATAAGATTGCTCCCAGTCACATTTTCTCAAAGCACTGGCTCAGTTCCTTCCTGGATTTGACAATACAACTGCTTCCCATTTCTGTCTTTTCCTGAAAAATGCTGTCAGCACCTTACTGTGTAACTTGGATGCAGCTTAGCATTGCCAGTTGGCCCAGAGAGGGGAAGCACACATTACTGAACAGAAAATGGAAACATAACAAAGGGTACGGCAGGTTAAAGGAACACTGCATCACCACTGGAATTATGTTTAGATAGAAAACAGTGTTTATATATTACTGTCAAAAACAAAGCCTCAAAACAAATCAACAAAACGATTACCCACATACTTTCACTTTCTTGGCATGACCCATTATATTTTATCTTATAATACATGAAAATTGGATATTCGTATTTCCTAGTTCATGAAATTGCCCTCCATGTGTACATACAAGATCTCTAGTCAATCATACACAAGTGCTTGGAGAGACTGTGCTGTTTTGTGAATGAAAACACCAATGTAGCTGTGTAAGAAAAAGATCATGAAGCAGATCATTCTGGAAACAATGCTAAGATATATGGAAAACTGTGAGGTGACTGGTGAAAGCCAACAGAGTTTCACTAAGGGCAAATCATGCTTGACAAATGTGGAGGCTTTCCACAATAGTTACAGTGTTGAAGGATAAAAATAAGAGCAAGTGATGTCATATACCTGGACTTGTGCAAAGCATTTGACACTATCATGCACAACATTCTCAACCATAAAACAGAGGCATGGATTTAACAGATGGACCAATCAGTGGGTAAGGAATTAGCAGGATGGCCGTATCCACAGAGTCACAGTCAATAGCTTGATGCCCACATGGAGACCAGTGATAAGTGGTTTCCCTCAGGGGTTTGTACTGGGACTGGTATTATTATCAAACATATCTGTGTGTGACATAGGGACACTGAATGCAGTCAGCAATATTACAGATGACACTAAGCTGGGTGGTGCAGTTGACACATTGGAGGGAAGGGATGCCATCCAGAGGTATCCAGACATGCTTGAGAGGTGGACCCATGTAAAGCTCATGAAATCCAACAAGGTCAAGAGCAAGATTATGCACTTCTGCTAGCCCAGCCCCCTGCGGTGCACAGAGCAAAGATGGGCTGGAACTATTGATGATGCCAGCTGGCCATGAATACTTCAGTACAAGAAGGCAAACTGCATAATCAAACTTTTAGAAAAGGAAATATGCATAATTTTCTCAGCAATTAGTTTTTCCAAGATATATTTTCTTCCACCCACTTATTTCCCTTAATTATTTAAAACCTTCCTTATAAGGAGACTCAAATTCATCACATTACAGCTCTTGATAACAAGGCATATACTTTTTAATTTCTGAACTTCATGTAGCTAGCATATTGTTTTGTATTCATGGTCGGACTCAATGATCTTTAAGGTCTTTTCCAACCTGAGTGATTCTATGATTCTATGATTGCCACTGCCTCCATCCATGATTTGACAACAACATCCAAGATAAGGATCCACACAGCAGTTCTGCCTGAAGAGTTGTTGCTGTAGTTTACTACACATGAAATTCAATTTTATATACACTGCTATTTTCCCTCAGAGTTTAACAGAGCTGATGCATAGTGCTAATCATGTACACATATTACAGGTTCAGTTTTTTCTCCTTTTCTTTCTTTCTTTTTCTTTTTTTGGAAACCCTGAGAACCCTAACCTGGGGGAGAAGGAGAGGGAATGTAGAAAGAAAATTTTTGTCCTCTTTTGTTTTTCTTTTAACTCACTATGAGCACATTTGAAACATCAATATATTTTTGGTGGCACTGACTGAACCAAGAAAATTGTGCCATATCACATTTATTTTTTTTTTGGGCCAGCTCACTTCAGAGGCATATCACCAAACTGCCGCTTTCAGATCTTTTTGTATTTTCAAGTTTGTTGATTTCTTTTAAATAACCTATTTCTAATAAAGGTACTAAATTTTAAGTTTTAGAGGAAAGGTCACCAGAAGATTTTCAGCTTTCTGATTTGCTCTACAAAGCTTATTTTTGTAAAAAGAAACCTGGAGAATATACACAGAATGGCAGTATTACAAGAAAAACAACTTCTCTCTTTACCTTTGTTTCTACAGGTTGATCCTGTTTGATGATTTCCTCATTTGGTTCTTCCTCCACATTAGTATTAATTTCATTGTCAGATGGGAGCAGTGTATCACTGCTTGGAGTCCTGTAGCAGCTGTTAAGTATTGATCCTTCATAGGAAGTTGTAGTTTCAAGTGAATCTCTGGATGTGCTTACTCTTTCTCCATTTATCAAGCTGCTGTTGATTGAATTATCTGGAACCAGGCTGGACACAGTAGAATCATGGTCAAGTATCCTTCTGTCCTCACGTTCCACCTGGTCTTGTGCTACTACTCCATTGGCTGTGTGTGTCTGTGCAACCTGAGTTTTGTCGGTATTACTGTTTCCCTGTTTTAGTAGTGGGTGTTGGGAGAGGGGTTTTGGCTGAGGTGGTGGTGTTGACCCATATCTTCCTTGAGATTTAGAGACATTGAGAGCAGAGGAATCTTTCTTCAAGTCAATAGGACTGAATGGGCTGAAAATATCAAACAAGCAAACATAGGAAAAAAAAAAAAGTTAAACACAGCATTAGAGAAAATCTCTGTTATGGGGAGTAGGACAGCTAGACCATATAAACAGTTCCTCCATTTCTTCCAGCATTAATATCAGGAAGTTCATACCATCAATACTTAAACTGCATTCTTCCATTAAAACACAAACATGCATCTCTTACCGGAAAACCTGCAGTGCTATCCATACTGATTCACTCCATCCTCATCTCTCTTGTATCTTAGTTTTTAAAATGAAAGGCAGGAGATAAGGAAACTGAGGCTTCAGTACATGCTGCAACCTGCCCCAACTATCCCAGAAGATCACTAGCAGAAATGGGGAAATAATTTTGGTCTCCCAACTACCAGTCCAGTGCCTAAGCAATTAGGGAGCCTGTTCCCTAACTGCCTGTTCAGGATGCATGAAAAACATCTGAGAACATTTAGCATCCCTCCCCTTAATTCAGCATACTGAAGGCAGAGCTTTTGGTTACTATCCCATTTCTTTCCCCAGTTTCCTTATTTAGCACTATCTTTCTTTCAAGATGCATCTCTTCTGAAGGCTTTTTCCCTCCATATTTTATCTCAGCTTTGAACATATGTTATCCCTCATTTGTACCTTTCGCTATCTCTTTCTGTTAGATTTTTGAGATTTTGAATTTTAAGATAATATGTTAGCCCACTCTGTAAAAATGTTTGGCTTAATTACAGCAAATAGAAAAAAAATCAATGAAACCATAATAAAACCTGAGCATTTGGATTGTAAGTACATTTATCAAACTGCATTCAACCTGAAGAATAAAAACATGACTGTGGTCTAACACATAGTTCTTAGTACGAGCTATTAATCTACCAGGAAGTTGATGACTAGTTATAAACTGTATGTTTCTGCCTAGTTTATAGAACAGTTTACACAAACATTGCAAGCATATTCTGCATATCCCTATCTGCACCCCAAAAAAAACCCCTTACAGTCTACAAGAAAGAAAAAAAATTTGAAGCTTTCTTGTTTAGTTTATTTGCATAATACTTAAAGAATGCTTGTACAATCCAGCAGGTGTGGATAATGGGAAGAAGTGTAGGGCTTAATAAAATCAGGGCACAATGAACTTGTGGAATTTTCTTTCAGGAAAACAAACTCCTATCATAGAAGGCAGTGTTTCTAAGGACAGGGAGATTCCAAGCAGCAGCTCATCCTTCAGGAGAGGATGTCTTGATGTCTTTGTATCAATCTTCATGGCCCAAAGGCAGAATTTTAGGGAAGTTCCTTTAATTCATCTTATTCTTCACTTCCACAAATACAATCGAAAGGTAACTGCTCTGACTTAAAGATCAAAACCAACCGAACAAAAAAACTAAAAGCACATAGCACATATCGTATCTTGTATGAGAACTTTTGTTAGTTCTCAACTACTAGAAAGAGAGATCAAAGAGCCAAAAATGTTTTTCAATGGCCACTACAGTGTTAAAAAGACTTGGGTAATGCTTTGGAGGAAGAACAGGAAACACTGATAACAAGAATGGGGACCCAAACCAGTCTAATTCAGAGGATCGCCAGTGCTGCCTTACAGTTTTTTTCCCCACTTTTCTGTAGTTGTCATGACAGCAATGCAATTAAGCCTGTGCAAAATGATGGAAGTTTCTTGTGGATGAAGCTCTGAAATTACTGTTATTCCATTAAACAAACCTATTTTTGCAACACTTAGCTGTTCCTGCATAAAGAATTAAGTTTCGTTCAACTCAAGGAAGAATTCTTTCAATGAAAATCTTAACACTCAACAGTCTCCTTATGCGTAATATATGCTCTGCTGTATATTACACATTCATCCTCATAGGAGCCTCAAAACATCAGTATACTAGAAAAATAGAAGAAAGCAGTGTTCAATACTTGTACTACTCCACTGCCAATGGACTGTTTCCTGAACTGTTTCTCCATCATGGGATTTCTGGAATGTCACTCTCTTTATACAGAGCAGATGTATTCAGAACTTCTGTTTCAGAGCTTATAATGCTTGTCATATGTATCCAATTAAAAGGCACACAAGAAGTACTATTTTGTGAGCTCACTGTATCTCACATTTCGCCAAGTCTTTCCTGTAAAATGCAGTATAAAAACTAAATAAGATTAATATTTACAACTAAGATCACCAAGTACTACAGTGCAAACAGTTTAGTGGATACATGCCACTCCAATACAATTAACTGTCTTCACATGAAAAAAATGAAGACATTAGATAAGTATAAAAGGAAAGTCAGGACTTTCCTTTTTAAAGGCAATTAGAGAAATGTGTTTTGTTTGTTTGTTTTTTTCCTACAAGAACAAAAGAACTTAGGATTCATTCCAAAATTTTGTTCTAAAATCAAATTGCTGATGTTTTTCAGGATATTTTAAAAATGTTGCATGCTGTGTGTATTTTGGGGTTGGTTTTTTTTTTTCTGTTATTTGTTAGTTTAAGGGAAAAATTAAGACTGGTGTCTCATCAAAACGAACATGCCAGTACAGACCAAATACACAACTGAATCATTTCAAAACATGCAGTTTTGTCATCAGCTCCTCTGGCAGAGACAGGTTTGAGCACTACCACAATATCCGTGTTTTTCTTCCAAGAGAATCATAAAACAATTTAAATCATACCACATACCTGCATCCCTCAAAACGATGGATGAGATCTGACACCTTACTGGTCTTTTCTTTTGTGACACTAGAAACAGGAGTAGGTGTATCTTCCTCCATTCTTGGCTTCTGACTAGATAAAGCTTTATGCCTAGAGGTTTGGTATGTAACAGGTGATAGCTTCTGCAGATGAAGTGGCTTTGGAGGCACTGCAAACAGTAACAGTGGCAATTGTTTCTTCAAACTGTCAGAAAACATGAGATCTTTTGTATAAGCTCGTATCACAGTAAGAAAGGAGAGAGATTATTTGATTTACCCAGCCTCAAAGTTGCTTTATGAATTCAGGAACTTCATATAACATTTTACATACTGTGTTGTATCAAGCATCCTCATATTTTTGTTGGATAAAAACCAAACCACATGCTACTGAAGCTAAAATATTAGAATATTAGGGTCCCTCTCCCTTTCATTTTCTTTTTCTTTTTTTTTTTTTTTTCCTTTTTATGTCCTGTAGTAAATTCATATGTGGCCTCTACAAATGCAGATTTTATCCTAAAAAGGCATTGAGCGTAAGATCTAACCATGTTGTGGCAGTCATGAATCTTTCTTCAAGACAGACTTAAACTGCTGCTCCACTCTGGTGCCCTCATTATCTTCTCCTTCATTACTTCAGGAAAAATGATCGTCAGTGGAAAAGAAAGATTTGCCTTCAGCTTCAGGCTTTGTCTATGTCTACTGCTGAAAATCTGGGCCTCCCAAAATATTTTTTTTGTCATTTTTTTCCATATACGGACTATTAACTCTTGCTAGATTGCTAACCATCAACTGCTGCTTAACAGGGCAATGACTAGAAAACAAGTCATTGCCTGTGGCAGCAATTGCTCCTCGGGCTCCACAGGCAGCATGCAGGTGTGCTGCAGAGCTTGCAACTCCCCCGCAGCAGCTATGGGGCTTGCTAGGGAGCAAGCAACAAGAAAAGGAGGCCAAGAATGTGCATTAGCAATCGTGTGCATCTCACATGGCAGCAGAATTTGCACTGATACAGGATGATCAATAGATGGATGTGAAAAGGCCGTATTTGTTATATCACTGATCCTAGAAGAGCTTCCTGACGCACCATGTAACACCCGTGCATCATACGAATTAGCTTAAGCCCTGCCAACCAACATTTGAAAAGTGGTAACAGAAAAGATTATTGCAAATATACCATCACACAACATGACAGCTTTGATGGAACGCTTGATTTAGGATGACTTTCCATCTCTATCTTAGATTAAATTTATAGGAAGTAATATTTATCAGTGCTTCCAATAACCAAACTGCACTTAGAGAGAGATTGCATTGATAGCTGCATTCTGAAAAGTATCATGAGAGGCACAATGAAGAAATGAATGTAAAACAAAGAGCTCAACGTTTCAATCATATCAAGTACAAATGTGAACAAATGAAATAAAGGGAGAAGAAAGGAAATCAGATACTTCAATGTATGCACATGTATCTTTGGTTCTTTCCAACTTGGTACTTGAATGAATAAAAAAGGAAGCCTGGAGAAGGATGCAGTGCAGAAACAAACCTGAAAATATTACTATTTTTAAATAGTTACAAAGCAATACTGAAACAAGCAGAATATAAAATTGTGTAAGTGTTGGAGTACGCTAACTGAAGCTGTTCTGGTAGAGCTCTGCACGTTTGCTCAGCTGCAGCTGCAGTACTGTGGAGCAGTTTCTCCTATACTCTGTCTTCCCAGGGAGCCCTGAGAACTCCTGTCAGAATTAGGCCAACGAGCATCACCGAGCTGTCAAAGCGCTGAATAGGTTACTGCGCTGACAAAGGCAGCGGGACAGCTGAAAAACGTGAGACAAGTGGGCTGGGAAAAGCAGACTGCATAACTGAGCGTGGGCATTGCCATTCCCCCAGGGTAGGAGACAAATGGGAAAGAGGACATCGGGTGGATTTACTGACCAGCACTGGACTGGCTTCTGGCTCTTGCAGTATATCATGCAGAGCCCATGGTCCTGTGTATTCTTACTTGATGGTCTCATACGTCAGTTCTTTCATACATCTCACAAAAATTAATATCCACACAAGGATATATTAAAACTACTAAACTCGAGGGAGTTCACATCTACTAATTAAGCAGAAAGAATTAGTTCAAAGCTATTTTTACACCAGATCCATTGGGACAAAAATTAAATTCTAAGACATTCTGTGGAAGGGCGGAACACATTTGTATCCATTACTAAGAAAAAAGGGAAAGAAAAAAAAACACCAAAGTAATAGCAGTTCAATACTACGAGCACAAGAAACCTCCAGTCAAACTAGATAACACCAGTATAATGAAAATCCCTTTGATACCTTCAGAAGAGAACCACAAATGAAACACCCAAAATCAAATCCCAAGTTTATATTCTTCCTGAATTGCTATTACCATCTAATAGGCAGCCTTTCCCCCTAATCAGCTGCTGCTATAGCTATTGTTAGTTTGAGAAATAGAGCAGTGGGAAAAGGACAGTCACGAGATCAATGAAAAGCATCAGTAGTATAAAAATCCCTTAAAACCTTTCTGTAAGGTCAACATTGTTAACAGGGATTATGGAAAACAAATTGCATTAATTCTTCCCTCAATGTACTTCTGAAGTGCTTTGTTTTAATCAGATTATTTTTCAGTGTGCACACAGCAAGGATCTTAAAGAAAAAAAATGAGAGAAGACTGGTGCATTGTAATACACTGCATAATACAGGGCTCTGTTCAGGTCTATAAATACTCTTGTCTTTCTACCATAGAATTTTGAGCTTATTAAGAGATCTGAACAGCATATTCTGCTTAGAGAAAACCCTTCAGTATACTCAGGCAGCTACTACCCTAATACACTAGCCAAAATGTGTAATTAAGGTTTAAGTTGTAGTCCCTAGATGTGCATTCAACTTCGTACACGCGTAATGAAACTGCAGGTCATTTGAAACAACTACAAATGGCCCAAATAGGTGCAACAGCCTCAGCTAGTGCCAAGGCATATTATCAGAGGCCATTTATTGCTTCTCTTGGAAAACACACATTCGTTCCCCCTCTGTGCATTTAAGCCTCGATGGTTAAAATGCTGTTAAGATTTTAATTCATTGAAAATATAAAGTTAAAAGTTTCCATGATAAGTACAGCTCTTCTGTCTGAGTCATCCTTCATTGCCTTTTTCATGTTCTGTCACTTACATGAGGATCGAATAAACGCAACTGTACAGATACCAAAGACCAGTACAAAATAACCAGTAACCTGGACTCAGCAGAAGGAGGAAAAAAATAGGCAGTTCTTCTTTAGGATGTGCATATCCACATTTTTACACCATGCCAAAACAAATATCTTCCAGTGACATATTAAGAAAAAAGATCAAATATAATCAAGTGCACTTTGTTCTCTCAGTCATCTTAAACATTATCTACAGAAAGAAGATCTAGCTTTTTGGTTTCAAAGAGAGATATTGCTACAGTCTTCTTAAACCACAGAACACTTTGAGAAGTCTAGCCAGAAACAGCTCTCAGATTCAGTTCAGTTCGCCTTTAATTGTAGAAGTTCCATTTGTGAGATAAATAGTCTACATTGCAGACCTTCGAGAGGTTTTTAGCTTTTACAGGCCCAGGACACAGAATACATCAAAAATTATGGAAAAAATTTTAATTATTTGAGAAATGAAGGCAGGACTGATGCTACAGAGTAGACGTACTACATCACTCAGTTGCAATTAACTAAGTGCTGGAGATTTGTCCACACTATTTCATAATAGAACAAAGCAGGCCATCTTCTAGAGTGGCACATCATCTCCAACACTAACAAAGATGTCTCCGGCATCAGATTCACAAGTACTCATCAGAGCTCATTAGAAAAATCTAAATGAGCAACTGATGCAAAGTCTTCAACTGACAAGACACTTCAATGCTTTGAGGAAGTGTTAACACTTCAACATATTTTCCACCCTACAATAAAACTGTCTGCTACGGAGAACACTTCTAGTGCCTAATACTTAGCAATTGGACAGCATATAAAACTCACACAAGGGATTCAAAATTTAGGGAATAGAAGAACGTAGGAAAAACAATTACTTTGTTCATGTCACTCAACATAGTCTGCTATAGCTAGGTGCAGATTATTGCCCAAGTATTTGTAGGTAAGAGCAAACAATTTTATTTTTTTTTAACAGTTTGTTTCATTTCTCGCACGTGACATTTGCCTTAAAACACATCAGTATAATTTTGCTATTTCCAGTGACCACCTCCAGTCTGGATTAGTCCCTTTATCAGACAACACACCATAGGGATGTGATGGCAAAGCACCTTATTTAAAACCTGCAGTCACAATTTCCTTGCTCAGCTCCATCACCAGTCGTCACTCACTTTCCGTCCTTGTTCCAAACTTGAAGACTTTCATGAATCAAACGATACTCAGAAAATGTCAACACATGACTTGCTAAATTGTCGATGGAGGGAATTATTGAGGAACAAAAATTGCTCTTTCATTGTCAGTGTATCAATGTGTCAAACGTTGTTTGTTTTCTTCTTTAAATACCAGGGGGGGAAAAAAAATTGAAAGGAAAGAATTTCATATTGGATTCTCTGCAGAAATTTATTCACTTGCTCTAACTGCCGTAAGTGATCCGCTTCCCAGAATTCAAACTGTTTCTCAGTGACCAAGTAGAGACCAAAACAAGTTCAGAGTCTATGGTTCACTTCAAGTGCAAGATTTGGGAAACTCTTCCTCTATACAAAAGTTAAGCTTATTAAAAATACCCATACTTCACTTATAATGCAACCAGAAAGTGATCCTTATCTCTCTCATTTTAATTGTATGCATTTTTGTGAGCTTTGAAAGTCATTTTACAGTTCACCTGCAACCAAACATATGGGTGCTGCAGTTCAGGTCTGTGACCTTATTTCCTTGTATTACAAGAGGACATTTAGTATTTGCATGACTAGAACAACAACCTGGAAAAACATTTCCCGCTAATATAAAACTGAAATTGCTGTGCACCTGTACCAATTAAACAGAAAGCTAAAAATAAATACTGTGATATGCTGCACACCTTTAGTAGGGACAAACAAAGAAAGGCATAGACCCAGGAACAGGGCATGCACAAACTATTTTTTACAGTATTATTATTGTATAAAATCTAAGCAGCTGCATTTCTTAGACTACAGCATTATTCCTAGCTATGCTGCGTTTTGATGAACAAAATAGTCATGGCTACAGAACAGCAACAGAAGCTGCATAATGACTTGAATGAATGAATATGGTTCAGTATTTTCCTGCTTCTAATTTATCTTACAGCTAAAATCTATAGTAAGTAGGCTGGTTTAAGTTGTGAAAAGTTTAAGTCTTTTCACTCATTGCTCAGTTTTCTTCTAAAAGGAAAAGCATGTGCTCTTTTGCAAACTTCTCTCTAGATAAAGCTTTTAAGAGCCCTGGGAACTGGACAGAAAGATCACTCAGATAAGCAGTGTTTGTATGTGACTGCCAGTATTGTTCATTAAACTGTTTTGTCAAAGGTTTAATAAAAACAAACAGAACAAGAAATACAGATTTATTTTGCTTTCATTCACTGTAAGTAAACAAAGCTTTTGTGGAACCCCAACAAAATTTCTTTCCCTCCTTAAGATGAATTCAGAATTAATACAAACTTTTTCAAGACGAATCTTCTCAAAGATTGATAGACAGACATTTAAATCCACAAACTATGTAGATAAAAGTTCTACATAGTTTTAGTATCTATACATAATTCAGATGTGACCTACTTTTATAGAAGTGTCTCCACCTTCTACCATACCGGTAATGTGCCTCAGAATCCAATTTCATTGAGTGGAATCATGGTATTAGTCTTCAAACCTTTCTCGTTTTTACTTTTGAGATAAATGAAGCTTCTACTATATATCACTCCCAAATGACACCAGTCCAGAGTATCTAAGAATTCAAGATTTCCAAACTGTGTAGCCCCTTTGTTACAATCAACATTCAGAAGAGCACAAGGAAATTGTTTGAGGTTTAGATATGTATTCTCAACATGTAGGTTATGAATCTATCCATCTTCTTATATTAAAAATACTATTTATGTACAGGAAGAATGAAAATCAACTACTCTGCAGACATACTGGAGAGCTTTTACTTTGCAAGTCTTGAGTTCTCATCTCTTTCCACATAATCCCACTGGAAGACTCTAGTCAAACTCGAATCCCAGAAGTCCTGAATTTCCTTCCTGTTAATTAGTCAGCCTGCTAAACTCGATCTCATTCAAAAATAGCATCAGAACCTTCCAGCTCAAAACTGATAATCCTTATGAAATATAAGCCCTGAAAATAGCTTAATACAAACAAGAGTCTTAGGTGTGTTCTCATGTCTTGGGCACAGAAAGAATTTCACATTTGTTACCTGGCAGTAAGCACACAGCAGATTGCTAGACAGTTGTAACGCAAGTACAGAGGTATAACTATACCAGTTGCTTTTTTTTAAACCATATTAGTTAGTAAGTCTAACCTTTCTTCTAAGAACCTTCTTCAGTGAAATATCAATTTATCAGATTCAAAACATTCACAGGACATCTGTATTTCTGTAGCAATCTGTTACCCCATTATTTTCTCTGCGAGAAGTACAGTCATTTCAAAGTGTTCTATTTCTATGAAAGTATGAGCTGAAGTACAAAATTACCTAACCGAAGTATTTAAGACTAGTTACCTTGTGGCTTTGGATTTGAGGCTGAACGTGGGGACTGTTTGACTGGCACACTTCCATTTATTCCCTGAGCCGCTTCATTGTGTACATTCTGCTCGACTAGCCTGGTTGTGGCACTTGTTGGACAAGATCTAGACAAAATCAAAGACTTTGGACAGATGCTGCTGCCTGAAAAACAAATATGTTCAAAAAGCAAGAGTCAGAAATAAATGCATGGTAGAATGATTATAAACATATATTAAATGCTACTGCATTTCTACAGAGAAAATCAGAATGCTTGTTTTCACTTTGAACCTTTTCACTGTAAAAACAGAGACTTTGCCTAAATTGAGATTTATTACACCGTTTAAATCTCAAAGAGTTGCATATATAAAAAATACTTCCCCTTTGACTATCCCAGGTTATTCTAGAGAAAGCTTATAATCTCTAACCACCTTCTTGCTATCTTTATTATCAACAAGCTTGTTTAGATGAAGAACCATTGAAAAAACAGCATTTTGTTCAGCCATTCAATTTGCAAATTCAAAGTATTCACAAAATATTATAAATTCAAAATGCTTTTTTTTTTCTCTTTCTTTTTGTAGGTAAGAGTTACTAATTATATCATTAAAAATGAAAGCAAAGCACAAAGACAGTTGACATTTCTATTTCATTTCATAGCAGAGTGGAATTTATTTTAACTGAGAACGCTAGTGTGATATCATTTGTAAGAAAAATGGGTGAAAAAATAAAGGAAAACATACCTGAACAATAGGAACTGCAGTAAAAGCACATACTAGAACATATTCATGTAGGTCTACACTATGCACTTTTGGGTGTGTGCGTGTGTGGAAGTTGTGCATTCTGTAAACATGATCAAAGACTTCAAATACTACCATGAAGGAACTTGATAACTCACTGAGGTTAATGTTCCTTAATCTCTAAATCAAAAAAATCCACAACTTTATTTGTGGGGAGGAACAAGGGATGGGAGAAATATCCACTTCTCTTTTTCTGCAGTGTTGCCATAATTATTTTCATTTTAACTACAGTAGAGTTTGAACATTTACATTTATTGTCTTTATCTATCATCATTTTTATCTTTTTTATCTTTGCTTTATCTTTGCTTGCTTGTACAGGCAGAAATGCGAGTATAATCAGGGTTTTGTTTACTCATTTCCAAAAAAGCAAATTCAAAACCAGCCAACCATTCATTTCATAGGGTAATCCTCTGTTTTCTTCTAAACAGCTGATCTGCAGAGTCTGGAAGCACTGATCTAATGGATCTTCCTATCCCAAGGCAAAATCCATTATATCAAGCCATTTCTAGCAACAGCCAAGCACACACACACCAAAAAAATAAAAACAGTGGAAAGAGATTCCAGAGTTATTTCTTCCCTTTGTTTAAAGGCTCCTCAGCACAGTAGTCTGCAACAGTATTTTCAAGTACTTATGTTTTATTTCTTAGAAGCTTAACTTATTTTAAATCTGAAGTAGTGCTGCATCAAGAAGCTGCTTTTGCTAACTCAGAGACTTGCAGAGGTTTATGCTGAGATAAACAACACCCCAAGCAAAGGAACTGGTGCTCAGGTAACAGCACACGCAGGATACCTGTGGAAGCAACATGGCATCACTCCCTCTTCCGTTCATTCAGTTAGCAACGCATCTTGAAGAATATAAAGGTGGCTGGTCCCAGAACAATTATTAATGAGGCCCACTCCATGTGGACGCTTCTCAGACATCCATGATCTCAGGCAGAAATTCTTCAGCTTTTTTTCCTTGGGTATCTCCACACACAAAAAGCTGTACTGTACTCTACACAGAGTGGAGTATTGGAAGTTCTTGGACAGACCAAGGAGATGGCACAAGGCTTGTACGAGCAAGTCTTCCTCGTATTCATCCAAGAGCCAAATTTCCCTCCACCACAGAATCCCACATCATATTGTAACTGCTCACACTCTAACTTGGAAATCTCCAATTTAGAAACAATTTTAAGAAACAGCAACTTCTGGCAGGATCAGTACATCCCACACGTTATGTAGGCGACTGAACATATGTTAGAAATCTACATTCAGATCAGTCTTCCATCTCTGCAATGTGCGAAAGCGTGACACCCTAGAGCTTTATGAAAACTGTTCTGACTGCAGGTTTGACAGATAACACACTTCTTTAGGACCTCCAGCTCCACAACTGCAGATTACTAAAAGGGGTATTGTTAACTGTTCAGGCCAAGGCTAGAAATCTCCATCAGAATTGTTAGTTATTATTTATTAAAAGGATTCTCTAAGATAGCAAGGTACTGCCAGGATCAGAATAGGAATATACGTTACACGCACAAACTTAACACCATGCTTTTTCCTGTTGAAAGTTAACACAGTCAGATACAGAGCTGTTGCTGAACAGGGCAGTTTTGTTCTCTGTCTCCCACCCTGTCACCATTTAGTCCAGGTTTCTCTCCCAGCTGCTCCCGGGAGAGCACCAGTACTTGCAGAACCACACAGTGAGACAAGCAGTAGAAACGATACAACAGTATCATACAAGATAGATTACACAGATCACCACAGTGAACCCGTGGCCATTCAAGCACTTCTGGCTGACATAAGGGAAGGGGCAGGAATACAGATGGCCTTCTTTTAACAGCCACAACTTACTATCTTCATTCTTGTTTGCACGAGCCATTATATGAGCAATTTGCTCTATGTGGAAGGCGTATTTGCTGCAGACTGACACATCACAGACATTTAAGACACATTTCAAACTCGTAATTCTGTTAACCATCTCACATCCCCAATCCACATGTTTTGAAGAGAAATGTAGTCGTAACAGGATAAATAAAATATGTTCAGCTTTCTTCATATGGAAAGCTGGAATAGAAAAAGGTAATCTAGTTACAACATACTTCTAAGCAAAATCAAGTAGTTACATTCTGTGGACAAGAAGCATTGTTTAACATCCCTGGCAATCTAAGTCCTAGTTTCTTGCCAGTGAAAGATAATACCTTCCAGGTGACAGAGGCAAAAAAAATGTCACAAATATGGGAATATTCACTACAGATCTGTATCTAGTAATAAAGGCTTGCGAGTGTATTATAAGCAAAGCTTTAAATATATATTCATTTTCAGCGCATACAAAAATACCAAATGATTGCTCCAGAAGCACGGGCACACATTCCATAGAATCACAGAAGTTGGAAAAGATGAGTATGATCATCTTGTTCAACCACCAACCCATCCCACCATGCCCACTAACTGTGTCCCTCAGCACCATATCTACAAATCAACACTTTTCTTGAAGAACTCCAGGGATGGTGACTTCACCTCTTCCCTGGGCAGTCTGTTCAAATGCAGGATCAGCACTTGGTCTTGTTAAAGCTCATTCATATTTCAGTAGGGCTATTCAATTCAGTCCATTTAAGCAAGGAGTAAGACAGTCTACACTTCAGAAATGCAGTTGTTGCAAGTGCAACTTAAAATCCAATTACATATATATAAATATATTAAAAAAACAGACATGCTGCAAAAGCTTGCAGATTCTGCTGGGCTGAAATAAATTCCCACTGTGACATATTGTGATCTGATTAAAGGCACACACACGTATTGCTGCGGTTTTATGTGTTACAATGACTGAGAGATTTTTCCTGAACTCAGAAATGCAGCAGGTAATGAAATACTACTAGCCAGTTCCTATGTTCACCAATACATCACCAATACTGCCTCTTGTAATTGGGGATGATTAAATACACCAAAGTGAAGGTAAGGATTCTAAAAATTTTAGACGGGCTCAAGCAAGAATGCAAGTGATAAAGCAGAGTTAATAAATAACTAGCAGAAAAGAGAAACACTCCAAATTTGATAAGCACTTAATTGCTTTCTTCATAATTTGCAAGAAAATTGGAAGATGCTTGAAACTAAGAAATACATTATCTAATTTTCCAGAGCACTGTAATTAGAAATAACTTGAGTCATGAACATTAAGCCAGCTTGAAATGCCAGTAACGTGAAAAAAAACTGCTTATTTGTATTTATGAAAGGTTAAACTAATATTTTAGTATTGCACAGATTCTCTATCAGCAGTCCCAGCTTCATCAAGACAAGCTGAACATCATTAAATTTTGTCATATCTGGCTTTATTCCTACCATCCATACTTTTCCAGCACCACTTAATTTGTACTACCACTGTGATCTTGCTCTTGATTGTACATTCTGAATGAAAGAAATGCAGCATTTCTGGATGGAACATAGATTCATAGATACATTAGGTTGGAAAGGACCTACAAGATCATCTAGTCCAACCACAGTAACCCTAGCCTATGGGAAAACAGCTATTCTCCCATGACTGTTAGGAGGCAAAATTTAAGTCTCAGAATCAGTTTTACTTCTTTTCAAACTACATAACTATATAAGTAACCAGTGTGTTAAGTTCCAAGAATAGCCTCTGTGTCCTTGATGTTATATTGCCACACTTTCTCATGTAGCATTGAGGCAAAGTTTCACCCTTGCTAATGGCCCTCAACACACATGGAGGTGCACCTAATATTCTCCTTACTGAACCTGTAACATAAACATCAGGTTAGCCACAGTGATCTAGCCATACAATCACCTGGTCAGTTCAAATCAGTACTAAGTAGCACTGACACTAAAATTAGAGATTCATTCAGCCCTCTCTCTCAGTCACTAAATATTTTGGGAACCATAACAGGGCAGGTATAAGGAAGAGCAGTTTCCTGGGCACAAACAAGAAGGCAGCCAGGGAGTTGTAGTAGCAGACTTGTTGATGCCTGAGCAGGAAATCTAGTAAATCAGGTCATGGATTTTACCCACAGCTGTGCCCAAATCTGCCCTCAACACTAACGTCCTAATAACTAACATGAGTTTGTTCTGTTCATGAGGAACACACATCAGTCCATGAGATGTATACTACTAATTGCACGCCCAAACATGTGTTAGGAATAACTGCTTAGACTAACCCAAACTATGGAAGTTAGGCGTACAGAAGAGAGTAAGAAGTCTGGAGGTCCAAGTTTCTCTCATGAAACAAAACCAAAAACTTACCTTTTGCCAAATTCTATTAACTGCTATCCTCTCGAGGTAACTCCATATTTGAGTTTGGATACATTTCCCCTTTCCCATCACAGTGATGATAGAGTTGTAAATGTTTTGCAGCTTTAGAACTGTACAAAAATTACATATTAATACCCTGTTCTGAGCTGATGAGCTCTAAAGAGTAAATGTTATTATTTACTGTGGTGAGCCACTGCTGTAATGATGCAAATGGTTCATAATACAATGCTATAACAAAAGAAAAATACATCTTTAGCTGAAGTCAGGAGGGCTGTTGAGTTGAAGTTAGTTTGCTTTCTGCAATACAGTGCTGGTCAAAAAAAATAAAAGGCAAGTATCAGAAGGTTTGGGATTATTTTTGAAGAGTGAAATCTTGGCAAAACGTAGGACACAGATCAAGTTTTAGTGAAGGATTTGCTGAGATATATATGCTAGCAAAACAGAAAAATACAGAGATCTTTCTTGCAAAGCAGTTCTCCAGACAAAGGCAAAAAAAAAAAAAAAAAAAAAAAAAACCAAAATTACAACAGAAAAATGAGAAGCACTTTTAAGGNGCAAAACGTAGGACACAGATCAAGTTTTAGTAAAGGATTTGCTGAGATATATATGCTAGCAAAACAGAAAAATAATCTTTCTTGCAAAGCAGTTCTCCAGACAAAGGCAAAAAAAAAACAAAAAAAACAAATCCAAAGTTCATCAGAAAAATGTAGAGCACTTTTAAGGCTTTTATTTCTGATATCAGTACATGGAGACATTCCTAGGATTAACAAATATTTTCACAGCATTTACTGCAAGGAGAAAAATGAAAAAGTATATTGATAATGTTTAATAAACTCTTTGAACGCTCCACAATATTTAATGAAGAAACTGAAAAGATTAATCCTTACTGAACTTAAAGCTGGGATGCCAAATATATAGGTCACTCTGAAAGTAATACCTCCTATTTATTTCCACCCATACTAAAACTGACACAAAGAGCATAATGACACTGTTTGACTGAGCAAATTCTCAGCTACAAAATGCTCTTTTTCAGCACAGGCACCAACATTAGCCTTTGCATTTCAGGTGACCCACTAGTTCATAGCTGCTACAACGGCATCATTGCTGAAATGCACCACCCACCACCTCACTGTGCTCACATCCTCTGTTTGGTCTCCAGAATTGTTCAGTAAGCATCAACAAATGTCAGTGGGTGCCATTTTTTCCCTCATGGAGGAATTCAATGACATACCTTTGCTTCATACTTACTTCCATGTCAGATGCTATTTGGTCAGACTGCCCCTCTGCTGCCACCTGCCACGCGGCAACAAAATTCAACAGAATATTGTCAGGACTTTTCAACCTCTACTGCCATATCACCAACATCTGTCTCTGACATTGTGGGTCAGCGTAATTAAATAGGAGGCAACATTTTTAGAACAGGCATCATACTTTCTATGCAATACATTTTGGGAATCAGAAACTATTCAGCTTCTTTCTAGCTAAATTAGCTTACATAATAATGAAGAACAGAAGTTTCCCAACTGCAGTACATGCAACACCAAGTACATGAGCCACTTACAACTAATTGAGCAGCAATGCAGAAGGAGAACATAAACAAACTTCAGCAAGTTCAACCGTGCAACACACAGAAATGATACTCTAATGAGGAAAACATATTTGATTTTTGAAATAATTTCACTTTTAATACACTAAAGTGGGTTGTAAGCCAGTGCATACCCATACCTGCTTGGTCTAAGACACGTTATTGTATTGGTCTAGTCTGTGGGTGTTGATGAGTATCAAGCATTGCCCTTCCTGTGCTTTCTTACAGTTTACGGTTGTTCTGTTAGGAAAAAAACGTGTCTTTCCCACAGTATTTTTTTAGTTCTAGACTAAAACCATGCATACAGTAGCTGCCTACTAAAGAGCTAGAATTTGCCAAGATACAAACTATTGATGCCATCACATTCTAATAGGTTATCTACTTTAAGAATCTAGAGCCTGACCTTTAAAAAGAAGAATTAAATACTAACAAAACAAGATTTAACGTCAGTAACCTCCTGATCTCAGTCTCAGTATGCTGCATATCACACAAAGTAAAGGACTGAATGGTGGATTTCACATTCCCTACAGATGCTCGGCCAACACTGGCTATTGCAGGCAGACTCAGCATGATGCATATCTTCTTCCCTGTCTGGCTGTGATCTCCGTTCTTTGAGCTCTGATCTAATAGTAATTTCCATGCAAGCAGGCCTGTGCATCTGCTGTGGTTTTAATAAAAGGAATAAGTAAGTAATTAATAAGGCTCTCTCTTAACATTTGTCTAAATTTTGGATTAGCACAATAACGTATCTTTCAGTGCTGGTGCTCTTCCAGTAAAATGAAAAGCACCATACCACACTTCATTTCTGGGCTCAGTCCAGGAAATAGCTGTTTGATTTCCTTAGAAAAAATTACAGTTTCTTCATGTAGCGTGCAGGGATTCCAATATAACCTCATTAGAAGGGCATGTTCTGAAGTAAGGAATGCAGAGATGTAGCATGAGGAAAGGAAATATAAAGCAAGCAAAAAAAAAACCCCCAACTTCGAGCACGCAGAATCTTTAAAATAAAAGTTAATTTGACAGAAGGCCGAGTGGCATATACTATCAATGCTAACTATTTGTGCAAAATACAGCAGAAAAAGAAACGGTGGTTAGTGTATGGTTTCCAAAAATGGTATTAAAAACTCTCTCCCAGACTGGGCCTTTGCAGTCACCACCTTCTGCACCTTTTCCCTGCTGGACCACTACTCTTCAAACATTATTCATAACCTAGCAACACTTCTGCTGTCTAACCACACAGTCTCTGGAGAGTACAACTGGTGAAATGGATGCTGAGGCACTTTACAGATGGAGGACTGATAGAGCTGAGGTTACTGATGGCTGCAGGGATGGAGGGTTGTAGAAGATGCAAGTCACTGAGATATCATTAAAACCTTTCTCCTGGCCACATCTGCTGTGGTTTTCTACTCCTCCATCTTCTCCTGTCAGAAGGATGAGAGGTAGCAGGTCAGTGGGCTGTGATACCGACTAAGCATGTGCCCCAGCAGGCAGGACCCCAGACACTTGCATCAGCTGCTCCCTCTTCCAAAAGGGATAAGAGGTGGTGAAGAGAGAAGGCAGAAGAGCCCAATTCTGGCACTCCCTGGACTGGATGCTGCTGGTTTAGAATAAGCAGCTAGTGCACAGCTTGTGGTTTGAGAGGAGTAACTTGCAACTAAACAGTTGTGACCGGTTAAAACCACAAAATCTACTACATTAAGGTCTTTATGAGTCACATTTACTTACAGACACTGGTTTTGCCAATAGCAAATGTAAATCAGCTGTCAGAGAGAAGCAACTCTTCAGCAAACTCCATAAAAATATATAAGTTAAGTCAGAGCTCAGAGCAAAATAAATTCTGCTTACAGGAATCAGGAACTACTCTCACATACATAGATCCTCCATTACAAAACATTCCCTCAAACTCTAGCTTTCACTTTCTATTTGAACATGAAATTATCAAGCCCAAAAATCTATACAGAAAACATATAGCAGTGTTCTTTTACCTTTAAAATATGTATCAGTGTAGAGACCATCGTTTGTTTTTCAGAAAATAGTACAACTATTTTTTTCCTGAAGGCTATCTCCAAGACTGAAGGTTTACCAAGGTTCCTGACAACTACAAGTGACCCCTCCCTGCCCCCCCAAAAATATATATATTAAGAAGAAGAAAAAAAAGAAAATGTATATGTTAAATTGCAGCAATTAAATCACTCCAGGTTAATGAAGAATGAGTTGATCCTGAAGCCACATTCAGCTATGCTACTGTTACTGTCTCATCTCTACATCAGGCAATTTCAAGCAGTTTCTCCCTCCTTGTTACTGCGGCCTTTTGCTATTCCCATAATAAGTGATAGCAACAGCCAGAACTCCTCACACAGTTATATTTTACAGTCCTAGGAGCTTACTGACTACACACTTCCACTTCTTCCCTTTAGTGATTGTGGTAAAGTTGGTGAGTATTTTCTGAAGGTCAGTCATTTCCTTCCATCCCTGTTCTTGTGACCTTTTTACAACGTCCCACGTATTTGATGAAGGAAGGGGCTGAGCAAGGTTTGTGCGCCTTTCTCACATTCATACTGTATTAATACCCATTTTCATGAACTCTGCCATCAGAACAAGGTAGCAAGAAGCACCTCTGCTGAGTTCTCCCCGAAGCACTTTTTCCTTTTATTTTTCTTTGTAGAACTAAGAGGTGAGAAATGTCTGCCCAGCAATTGCTTTACTAAGCAGTGAATTTTTTTTGCTGTCTTTTCAACTGATATCAGCATATTCTACACAGATGGCAATAATTTTTGTTTTTTTTTAAATATCCCAAGCTCCTACTTAATAAGATAACCAATTTGGATACGCACACTCACTGATCACTGAGGAATCACTCACCTGGATGAGGGTTGCGACACTAAGCCCTAAACATATCGTTTGCTTGATCTGTTTAGTCTACAGTTTACACATTTTCCACCTGTTACCAAATGTAAGATAACCAGCATGACACTGTACTAAGCGGCAGTCTAACATTCCGTGTTAAGGAGAGCACTTGCAGCACTGGGGCCATGTTAGGAAAAAATGCAGATGTTTGTGTTTTCTTCAGACCATTAGAATTTTTCAAGATAGTACACTGAAATATTCTGCAAGAGCAATGATAAATTTGGAGAATGAGAAAGTCTTCCCTTCCTGTAAATTATAAGACATTATGAAATTGTAGTATTTTGATTTTGACAAATATTAATAGATTAAAAAAAAGATAAGTAGTCTGCATTAAAAGAAGCATGGCCAGCAGGATGAGGGAGGTGATCCTGCCCCTCTGCTGTGCACTGGTGAAGCCTCATCTGGAGCACTGTGTCCAGGTGTGAAGTCCTTAGTACAGGAGAGACATTGACCTGTTAGAGTGCATCAAGAGGAGGGCCACAAAAATGATGTGGGGCTGTTCAGCCTGGAGAAGAGAAGGCTGCGAGGTGACCTGATAGCAGCCTAAAGGGGAACTACAGAAAAGAATGGGACAGACTCTTTAGCAGGGTCTAGGATAGAACAAGAGGAAATGGCTTCAAGCTCAAAGAGGAGATTTACATTAGATATAAGGAAAAATCTTTTACAGTGATGGTGGAGAGGTACTGGAACAGGTTACCTAGTGTTGTAGATGATGCCCTGTCCCTAGAGACTATCAGCACAAGGCTGGGTCAGGCCCTGGGCAACCTGATCTAGCTGTGGTGTCCCTATTCACTGCAGGGGAGCTGGACTAGATGGCCTTCAGAGGTCCCTTCCAATTCTAAGGATTCTATGATTGTTCAGTATGATCTAAATATAAATTCTACCATTTCCATCACTGTACTCTACTTAAGAAGACTTCTCCAGCAATTCAATCATGGAGATATCATTTTCTACTCTGCCCAGTTACTTCATATTAATCTTAACTTAGAGCTATTTTAGAAAATATGCACATGCATTGAGACAAATTCAGCTAGTTCTGTTTTTAAAAGATTAATTACTAAGAAAACATTTTTAGAAACAGGATGCTGAACACCACAGACCCACAGGAAAAAAAACAGTCTAATTACAGTAGGCTCAAAGTGTAACTGGCATCTATTATTTCTTAAGATCTGAGCACATGTTGTATAAATATACATACTAATAGCATTCAAGCAATTTAAAGGTATAAATACATACGTATTTTATCTGAAATGCAGATGGTCCAAAGATACAAACAGAAGTTAATTATTCAATACCAGCCAATAGAATTACTCCTGATAGATAGGAAGTACTTCCCACATCCAGCTGCTGAGGCGGTCACAGTGTGTTGAGTCAGATGTGACAGCCCAAAGCCATCCAGGAGCCAGTCAGAATGGACACAAGTAGTTCTACCCACTCCATTCCCACCTGGCTGCCTGCTGCCAGCACTTTCTTTGCACCAGTGCTGGCATGCATCTAGTTTCAGGATGCAGTCCGGGAAGGTTAAACCATCAGAAATGTAATCCCACCAAAAAAATAGCAGCAACTAGCTCTCCTCCAGATCCTTTCATTCACCTCAGATGCACTGGAGCTCGGGCAAGGATGCAAACGTAAAGGAAAACAAGACTCCCTTTAAAGGAGCCACTAGATAATGTTGATTCTACTGAATCACTTCTCAACCATTACAATTGGAGCAATCAGGAGGGAGAGGAAATAAAAATAAAGCATCTCTTCTCTTAAAATATGTGAATCAAGACTTGAAATAATATGCTGTAATTAAAGAACAGGCTGCAGGGTGATAACTGCACAATAGCACCACAACAGGATACCAGGCACACTTTCCGTTATTTGAAAGGTTAAGAAATAGGTTTAAAACTGTGCACTTGATAAAGGACAAAGAGAGGATGGAGAGAAACATGTGGCTGCAGTACTGTAAATAAGTACCAGCAGTGCAGCTGTGTGCTGGTCCAGCTGCTCAGCAGAGAACTCTTTTCCTCCCCAAAGTCAGGGGCACACAGCCCACTGTCAGCCTCCCTGAGCACTCTGGTCTCCCCGCCAAGTAATTAACAACCATCATCTACAAGACAAGAGAAAAACAAGCAGCTCCCTGGGAATGGCTCACTGAACCAAAACAGAAATACAAAGAACCCAAAGCTGGACAGTTCACAAGAATTCAAGCACTTCCTGCTTTTGACCTGGTTAGGGGGAGGAAAAAAAAAAAAAAGTAAGAATAGCCATGAAAAGCCTGGTTGAAGTACACTTAGGGCCTTCTTGAAATTATTTAAGAAGGACCTTCCTTGTGCAGTCTTCTCAGAGTCTACAATAATTGTGCCAGTTTGTAAGTGATGTCTTGCCTATAAAGAACAAGACAGAGAGATCATCATGCTAACTCGCCAGTTTCTAATCATCCTTATGGAAGGAGGACTAATATATGTTGCCTAGAATCCAAATGAGGGATAGATCCTTAGCCTTACACTGCTAGAGATAGCGAGATAGCTCCTGCTTGTACTGCTGGTCACAGAGCTCCCTTCAGCTTAACATACCTGCACATCAGTGCCATCACCTCTTCAACATCATACATTTCATGTTATGAAATGGCAAGATGAACAGATTCACAGCATATCTATTATTTCTCTGTCTTCTTTTTTTTCCAGAATTCTATTTAAAATGTATTTGAAAAAAACAAACAACAACAACAACAAAAAACCTATATGATGAATTTAAAATTTCATCTCAAAAAACTTATTTTGGAGAATTAAAATGTTGTGTTTTTTTTTAATTTATTCCCATGCTGACTGGGATGAATATTACCACTCTATTCCAAAAAGTTCAACAGTCAGATGATTGTTTAAATAACTTCCCTATCTTCAAATGAACAAATGGATAAGAAATGCTGCAAGAAAACGTCATGCAGAAGAAAAAATACATTAAACCCACCAACACTTCATGAAGGCAAATTTAAAAGAGCTTGAGTTCTGTCCAGCAACTTGAAGGCCATGCAACCTTTCACTTTGCACATATTCTGAAAATGAAAATGTTTATGGTCTCAGGACAGACCAAAAAATGCTGCTCAAAACCAAAAGACAAACCCACAAAGAAGAGGAAGTTTTACCTCGTTCCCACATCATCCTTTGAATTCCCATCACTTACTTCTTACCATTCTAATACTTCTTGGATTTAACTCCAGGCCAATGGAATCCCAGCAGAAAACAATACACTGTTTTTATTGCACTCGTTTTCTTCTGTGTGTGAGCTGAAATGTCTTGGGAAAGTCTCAGAGAAGGACTGGGTAGCCTCTTGGCAGCACTTTCCCATTTGATCAGGTGAGCTGCTTACAGAACTGCAGCCTTACCATGAGGACTCCTATGCAATATTTATCATTTTTCTTAAAGACTCACTTTTTGGCATCAGAAGAAAGAGCATAAAAATATTCATTAAAAAAACAAAAAACTAACAGCTTGCTGCTGCGGAAGAAAGTCTTCCAAACAAAATCTATGAAATTAATCCTTATAAAAACCAACCTACAAACAAAAATCTCGTAACATTTGTCTACAGCTAAATGTTCAGTAGTTGGAAGATTTCCTTTGCTCAGGCAATGAGACACACTCTCAACTGCTTGTTTTTGACATTGTGGGAGCAATGATTGAAGTGATATGTGAATTTACATCCCTGACTAGGTCCTCTCCCTTCTGGTTCAGCGATTCCATCTCACCCACCTTTGACTGTAGGCTGGCAGTGCTCCAGCAGGAGACAGCAGAAACAGTAACTCCAAATGTCTTTCTGATGCAACATAGGAATGTCAAGGGATATATGTCTGCTTGGTTTCAAACCTGCACAGACTGGAACTACTTCATATCACCTTTTTTATACATACTGTCTATGTACTTTGGTTTCCTGATACATGCTCTACATACATGCTCTAGAAGCACAAAGCTAGAAGCTCCCTCTGTTTGCCCTTCAAGCCAGGTATTTGCAAGACAGTCCACAACTGTGCTAACTGCTTTTGTATAAACTATAACCAGTTTTGAAGCAAAGACACTGCCTGAAAAATACCACAATCTCTGGGTATACTCAGAGAACACAGCTTCACCAGTGTCCTTTACATTCAGACTGCCTTTGTTGTAAGCAAGTACACTGTAGGCCTCTGCCAAATGAAATGACCAAATATAAGCCAAAGGGCAAAAAGAAAAATGAGTTGTAATGCCAAAAACACTACTCATGGCACTTCCACAAAGTCCATCAGGGTTGTGTATTGCATTTACAGGAAAAGAATATGCTTACCGATCCAAGAAAACTGCTCTTAAGGGTAAGACTGGTTGAAAATAAATAAATAAATAAATATTTTCTTTTTTTCTCAAGGTTCAGAAAAGTGATACATAAAGGATGAGAGTAAAAGTATGATTCCCATTCCGCCAAGTGGTTATCAATATCTGGAGGGAAAAAGGTAATGAAACAGATAAGGAACCAGGATAAAGATTTTGAAACAAGTGTTCTCTGAAGGCATGAAAAATCAGATGCCCACAAACACTGAAGTCAGGTGGCAGAGACATCTGCATGCATCTGCTCCAAGCTCCTCTAGCAAATCCCTCAAGTTTACCCATGCAGTCATTCCCTTTCCTCTATTCACTTCCAGAAGGCTTTCCAGAGGGAAACTAACATGCTGAACCCAAACCTCCCACAGCCCTATTTTACCTGCTCTGTGGAGAGCTGAAAAAAAAATATGTAGCTATTAGGGCTAATTATAAGCCCTTTTAATTTAACTTACTGTAAGCTGAACTTTTCTCAGAATCGCAAAATGCACTCACAGGTAGGGCAGAAATTTCAACTGTATTCTTAGAAGTTAAGTTAGAAACACATTTGCAGTGCAAAACCTCACACCTTTCATCAAAAAAAAGTGCAATACGAGAAGGTACTGTTTTATTCTGGAATCTTATTCTGTATATTAACAGCAGCATAAGTGCAAGTTAAATGGATTATTGCACGATCACACAAGAAAAGCTAAGCATGTCAGAAGTGTACGCCTATTTCCTAAAACAATGAGAGAGAGATTTCAACTGCTGATTTACAGAAGTGCACTATAGAAACCTTGCAGCTATGAAGAGATCTCTATAAGCCCAGCAAATGAGCCAGAAGCAGAAATAAACATCACAAAACTGACTTGATTTAGAAAGTCTGTAGCTGGTAAAAGCAGCTGCAGAATGAGCCAAAAGTAACACAGTTCCCCGTGTGGCAGATTTACTGGGCAAGCAGCTCAAGCAACTGGAATCTTATTTACTCAGAAAAAGAGCAAAAAGACACCACCACATTCCAGTTGTATTGCCTCACAGCAGCTGGATTTTAACGTGTTTATTTGCTACAAAGCACCCCTCTAGAAAACCTGACTTGTGCCTCTGGCCAAATCCCCCAAGGCTTGAAGAGATAAGGTTTAACAGAAGCATCCCATTCAAACTTACCTGGTTCAGAAGACATTTTTAAATTACTTTTTTTTTTTTTTTTTTTAAATCTACTCCGGTACCACTGCACGAGGAATTGCTTTCACAACAGTAATAACCCTACAGCATGCTCCCATGCATCCTATCTACACAACTGTAAGCTGTCAGAAAGGTCTTCTCGCAGCATATGCCGTCAGTTTACATGCCGGCTCTTTCAATTACGCTGTGCTCCTCCTCTTTGAAGGCCAATCTGTTTAGAGAGGAAAAGCGTAAGCTTGCAAGCCAGTCAGCTTAGAGAAAGAAGTGAAGCCTGCTCACTATTAAAGAGGAAAAACAAAGAAATCAGCTTATGTAACTACACACTGCTGGAGAAGGGAGGAGAGAGAGGAGGAGGGACGACTGTAAATTGTTTTGTCTAATGCCCCAACTGCTATGAAAGTTTTGCCTCTATTAACTGCGTTGCTGTTTGAAAATAAAGCAGAGTCAAGGTTAAAGGACAAGTTAGTGACTCCCTGTGGTTGGGACTTTGTTCTCCGTTTACAGCACACCGTGCAATGTCTCTAATAGTACTTTTCCCTGTTTAATGTGTATGTAAACTTATTCCTAGAACAATGTAAACGCAATGTGCAGGATGCTGACGTAGTGACCAAAAAAGTCTTCTTGTCATGAAAAATGCTATCCTATTTGACACAGATTAAAACTCCCTGCAATCACTTAAAATCAATTGTTAAATGGCACAAACTAGATCCTGTGCCCAAGGGTACGACACAAAGAGATTACAGTGAACTCTGAACTGTGCAAATGCAAATTTTCGAAAAGTGAAAGGGTTCACTGAAAAAGAGAAGTTACTGCAAGGAGCATTTAGTTGTTGCTCACATGTGAGCTCTCCCATCACGTGGTCCCAGGCTGGCACGCAGTTATACCAGGAGGAGAAAGAAACCAGGATTTATAGTCCAGCCCTGTCAATTTGGATAATATGAATCAGAATACAGCAGCCAGCTCTTCATTCACTGCAGCTGAGGTCATCTCCAACCACAGCTCCAAACCACATCTCCCTGCAGCCCCTTCCTCCAGGGTCCACTCCAAAGCCTCATGCTCAAGGCTATGCAGAAGCAAGCCCCTGCAAAACTGCTTTGAAGAAAGACTGCCAAGGGTTATAGGGAATGCACTCCCAAAACAACCCATTGTTATGAATATCTGTTTTTCACTGAGGAGACAGTTCCCTGGATGAGAGC
Source organism: Odontophorus gujanensis (assembly GCA_013399175.1). Lineage (NCBI taxonomy): Eukaryota > Metazoa > Chordata > Aves > Galliformes > Odontophoridae > Odontophorus > Odontophorus gujanensis. The sequence continues at coordinate 227,891 of VXAB01011174.1, forward strand.
AGCTAATTATTTCCTTTCTACTACAGATGCTGAGCAAAAGGATTTTTGCCAAAACCAGTGAAAATGACTATTTTCCCCTATTTACTTCAAAACTTTGGCACATTCTTCTCAAGATGATGAGTTCTGTGCACACAGCTTTGAAATCTAAACGGAACTCATTTTTAGCACTTTGACACAGACTCTCATGTGTTGTTTTTGTTGTGGGCATGTATTTTATTAACAGCTCAAAGTGGAAGTTGCAATCTGCCATACTTGACACTCCTAGCCAGTAATCATAGGGTCTTTAAAGACGCAAATCTCACTCATTTGGGTCATCAATACACCATTAAATCAAAAAGTGACTAAATGGCAAAGTTTATACAAGACTCTACTAAGAGACTAGACTAAGAACTTCAGTGCATGGGTTAGGTGTCTGTTCTGAAGTTCTTTTCCACTAATTCAAAGACCATACCCTTACTTAGGCTTCCAGATGAATCAAGTCTGGAATCTAGAACAGAACACTGCTTTTCTCCAGAAAACCCTTTGCAAAGATGTTTTCCTCTGTTTCCCACATTTTAAACAACACATTTTCCCCAACGCCATTTTGTCTACCTGCCCATGAGACTTTACCCAGCCTTCCATCCCAGGACAAGCACTCATAATGTATACTGCAGAAATAGGTGGCAGATTTTAAATTGAGGCGGGATCCATCAGCAAAATTTTCCACTTTCACACAAGCAACACTGTAGGTTGGAAAACTAAAATAAATGGCTGCAAAATAATACTAACAGCAAAACCAGTTATATAAATAGAACTACTAACTGCCATAAGGGAAGAAAAGGTGAGGGGCCATCGGAGCAGTGCTGCAACAAGCCACCAACTCTCCCCTTTGTGGGTGTCACAACTGTTTCAAACTCGTTCACGTGAGCCGTGTGGGAGGGATGACATTTGAGCTGTCAGGTTCTGCTGATACCTCAAAAGTCTGGGGCGAGAGGCACGCCCCCGAGATGGAAGGCAAAGAAGACATTGGATCAGAACTCTGACCTGCTCTGTAGGGTCCATCTCCTACCTGTCAAGCAACTCCATCACTTGCAACAGCTCACAGAGAGCAACCCCAGCTCCTGATTTGCTCCAGGAAAGAGAAGGAATTTTAAGAAGTAGAAGGAAATTGTGAGCTTTCTTTCTTTTCCAGAAGCAACGCTAAAACAGGTGTAAAGACATCGACAAAGCCTAACTTCAAAACACATGCTTAGCTCCTCCATCTTAAAAAAGGTAAAAGATAAACTGTTTTATCTTTGTTTGTCTAGCTAGCAGATAAGGGGACTTAGGGGAGATTAAAGCAGATGTAATGGGAATATCTCGTTAACCTATTCCCCTGGTTTCACCGCAGTTTTGTATCCAGCATTCCTTACTCAAGAAAAAAGATAGTACAGAGTACAACCTGCACTCAGATGTCATATTAATTGTCATCACAACACTGACAGCTATGTCTTACCTATCATTAGAACAAGCCTTTGAACTTTAAACTAAGGAATAAAGTTAATTTTATTAAATTTCTTTAGAAGCATATAAATGAGCATGGAGAATAGCTAGTTAAATGAAATTTTCTCATTAGTGGATAATTAAAATCACACCGCAGTGTGGTTGCTGTCATTTTATACATATGAATAAAATAACCATTCAAACTAAAACCAGCATGGTTTTGGTCTACAGTAGGCCAGTGACATTCTACAAAACTAAGTTATTTCAGCACAAAATCATTGGCTCAGTACCTGACTTCATCACTCCTGTTCCAAAGCATTTTTACAGCTGTCTCACAGTACATATAGGACATTTACTCTGTTTTCCACCTCTGAGCACTCTTCAAACTAAACTTCACAGGCACTCTTAGCAGTTATTTTGCAGGTAAGGGGGGCTCAAATTATTTACCTCTTTTGCATATTCTTAATCTGATGAAGCTGTAGTTGAGAAAAGTCACATAATCACAAGCACTCTCAGGAAATCTGAGAAATTGTACCAAGTATTGAAGAGCTACATGGGCAACATTCCACACTGACACACACACCCCTGAAAACAGATCAGTTCATGTGACAGTGAATCACAGACCAACATTCAGCCTGTCTGCCTTCAGCTGGCTTCCTACAGCAGACTCAGTTCAAGCACAGCGTTAGAAGAGCTTTGCTGACAACACTGTATCAGAATATGATATGAAGTTTCTGCAAGTCACTGATGAAGAAAAAGTGATTTTTGTCCCATCTGAAGGATCAATAACCTGAGAGCCTTCTAGCACAGAACTCAACAAAAACTCTTGTGAATTCCAAAACGTCAGTGCTCTCTACCTTGAAAGAACACCCCCCCTTTTTTTTTTTTCTTATTTATTTTGTTTATTGGTAACAGATCTTTAAACATCTCCGTTAATCCAAGAAGAGACTTAAAACCACAACACTAAAAAGGCACCTCTTACATGTCTCCCATAAGGTAGATACAGTTGTCTCTCACAGTTACTAACCTTCTCCCTTTTCCTTTCCATCCCAGTTCTTCAAAACCAAGGCAATTTGGCCCTGGGTAAAAACAAAGGCATGCTTTGTCACTAATCCAAAACAGTTTCCAGGGTGCTGCTAAAAGCCAGACTTAAAACCCCTGCAATATTCCACAGAGAGGGTTTGGCTTGGCTCCCCACTGTTCATAGGGCAATGGGATTGCCTAGCAAGGTACTTCAAACCTTCACTCCAAAGAAGTCCACTCTCCTATCAGTCCTTTCTGCTGTCCATTTCTTGACTCTTGGGATGGTGTAAAATCAGTAAAAAGTGATGCAGTGCAGGAGGCCAGATACAAACCACTGCCAGGCATGCTTAGCCGAGGGGCAGCAGTTTTTACCTCCTCCTGCTGCATCTTCTTGCTGGGCTGATGTGCAGGCTGTCATCTGCTTTCTGTTTGAGCACTGCCTAGAACACTGAGGCTTCAGACAAATGTGGTTTCTGTTGTCAGTAGTGGGTGCGTGGTGAACGAAGGCAGGAAGTCCGTGCCATAGATGGACAGTAAAACTGCAGAGCCTGAGCATGGCAACAAAGCACATGGCTTAAAAAGTCAAACAGTCAGCTGATAGGATCTGTGGATGAGGGAAACCACCACACAGATGTTCAGAAGTTTCCCCTCTCTGCCAAGGAAGGAAGAAGATGACACCCTCAAGGATGTGGGTTACATTACAGCTGCATTTTAGTCTAATGGTTCTAGTACATGAACAGATCACACTCCTGTCATTTCCCCCATGCAACCATAGTCAAGATTCAACATTATCAAAACATCAGCCCAAGATCAGCCAATGTAACCCAGCAAGAAAATCCCCATAGGCAGTGAACAGTTTTATTTCAGGTCAGCAAGCTCAACCAGTGTTTCCTACAAGGTGACAAGCTCCATGAGGTGTGTGGTAGAAATCACAGCGCTGCAAAGCTCAGCATGGAGGGCAGGAACATGAGTGCTCATACCAGTGCCAGCCTGTCACATTAACTCAGCTCTGACATCTCATCCAGGGGCAACAGTGGGGGCCAGCCCATTACTGCAGAGGTTAATGGTGACTGAATGCAGTAGCTGAGGAGTGTTGACAAGGGCCATAGAATGGGTACACAAAGGGTGAAACTCATGCATGATTGCCCAATATCCTCTGGAGAGGCAAGGCAACATAATCAGCATGCAGCCCAAGAGGTTGGTTCTGTCAAGCTACTGACTGATGAAGGAGCATGCTCTTCCTCTCCTTGCTGAGAATCTTCTCTGGCAGTGCTGCAAGCCAGTTCAGGTCACTACTCTGCCAGAAACATATTAATTTTCCCTTGGATTGGTCTAATAACTTAGCAGGCTGAGCTGGCCTATGGGGACAGATGAGCATCAGTGTCAACAGATGGAGAAAGGGAGAGAGAGAAGGACAAATTCCTTCCTGTAAACAAAGCTAGTAACTTGCTGTCTCATTAAGCTGCAATCCTTAAGCTTTGCCACCCAGGCATGTGAGGAAGGAAGAAGCAATGGTACAACTCAAGTTTTGCACATAGCCACCAAGTAACAAAACTGAGAACAAACTTCCAGATTCAGCAAGTGACCTACAGAAACAAGTAACCACCAGGAGTAGAATGGACAAGTCCAGATAGCAGCAGTCTAGGTACGGAGGCAGTTTAGAAATAAGTATTCAGGGCTACCTTAACAAAAACCAGCAACAGGATCTTAAATAAATAGGTAACTCAGCCACCACAAGGTGGGAAATATTGTGAGTGATCCTGGATCTGCAGCGTAAACAGAAACAACTGTGTTATAATGGCATTTACCCTTCCAGTTCTAAGATCAAAAACTATTACATCAGATCCTACTCCAGCTCTCCTGGTTCATTTGCAAGACTTAGGGTTTAAGACAAGCAATACAAAGGAAGGAGAGATGATCAGCTGCCATAACACAATTAGAAATAGTATTTTTCCATCCTTTTTTTCCCCCTCCAGCTCAGCTGTAACACACACCCCAAAGGGAAAGCCAGTGGCTGCACAAAAGCCCAAAGGACTTATAATACCAGTTCTTAAGGGAAAGGTCTGCCTTTTTGTCCCATGTTTGTACAGCATTTGTTGTTGTTGAATCTCAGTGTCTGCAATTTAGTTGAAGAATACAAGCAACATGACGCCCTGCAAACAAATAACTAAATGGTCACAGTTCTATAAAAATGAAAGACCTATCCTGAATATGTTTGAGCAGCACGTGACTGCCATCTCCTAACCACATAAAGTTGTGTTTCTGTAACTTAAACTCTTTCCCATTAAAAAAAAAAAAATCCAGGAAATTGTGGTTCATAGTTCAAGTAATCTTCTCTAACAGAGAAAGATCAGCAATTGCTAAAAGACTTTTTTATTTTAAATATGAGAAGCAGACAAAGGCTTTGACTTATCAATGGGGTTTGACTCTCCAGTTAAAAAACAAAAAATGGAACTGTTGAACTCTTTGTTTATTATTTCTTAGACTTCCTTTTTTTAATATATACTTTTTAATCTGGTTAGTTTCTACAAATTTGAGAGAAAAGTTTCATTTGCAATTCAGAGAAGAGGAAGTGACTACAGCATGATCCCTTCTGTTACACTAGCACACAGTGAGCAAATAAATACCAAGTGGAAATCCTGTGGCCTGACAGCTCTGCCTTTCCTTATGTTGTCTTCATGCTTTCCCCTACCCGTGTCATCTCCCTGAAGAAGGCCACTTCTCCAGCTGTCCTGCCTGCACTGCAGGTGCTGCCTCTTCCCTAGTGACTCTGTTTGCCTTCAAGGAGGATAGTCCCACTTATCACTGCTGCCAGCCAGGATGGAGGCCCAGCAGTGCCAGGCTGGTGCTCATCAGGTGGGAGCCACCTGCTAGCTGCTACCACAGAAAGCCACATGCTTCCTTTACAGAGGGGTGGAAAAAGAGAAGAGGGGAGGGAGATGTTTGGGACCTGTCCTTGCAGCATTGTGGCACCTGCCTTTCTTCACCTGCGGATTCAACATATTGCTCATTTAACAACTTTGCAAAACAGCTTAAGAACACAGACTCTCCTTTTCTGGTTAATTAAGCTTTTGGTCACACATTACACGTAAAAAAGAACATGCTGATTTTAGGAGGGGGACAATAACAACAATAAACCAAGAAAACACAAGAAACAACAACCAAACAAACCAACACAATCCAAACTAGAAAAACAAGCACACAGACTTCTCTCTACATTTAGCCATTACTGAAAGGCTGCATCTTTTAAAACTATCCCTGCCGTGTTAAAAATCTGAAGATTCACCAGTGAAACAGGTCAGCATACAGTGAGAGTTATTTTGCTTCTATATAGAAATATTAACAGAGAGTAAGTTTGGGCAGTGTCAGATAGTGAATATAAAGTACAAATTATTTTCGCTTGGAGTTAACAACAACAACAAAAAACAGCATGAAAGATTCATGATAAGCACCAGATCGGAAGACACCAGTATATTTCCAGACTAGATAAGCGGATATAAACTACTAACCATGGTCATGAAAAAAAAAAATTTATATTAAAAATTAATTCAGTCAAATATCCTATATCTGAAAAGAACAAGTAGCAAATATTTGGGTAATCTACAGCAGAAGCACACGATGATTCTACCCTCAATCCCCATGGCTTCTAGCATCCGTTGTCTAGGGATCAGAGTCAGCGGATGCATTCGTACTGCATTTCACAGCTGCTGACAAGCATATTCACCATGAATTTCTTTGGTCTCTTCTCAAATTCCACTTGTATCTCTTGTACAGAATATGCAGTAGTATAGGCATTTTCAATATGTTTCATCTAAACTCTGACTATGCTTTCTGGAGAAGCAAAACTTGGTAGCACAATACTGCTGCCCTTTCCCTTCTACCCTTTTCCAACATCCTCATCACATTCTAAGAGGCATCAGGGTAACTTTCTCCAGAACATATCAGCTCCTAAGAACTTCTCATGACTAAAAAATTCCACTATCATGACTATTTCTTTCTGCTTCAAACATACATACAGCTTTAGATTCTTGACTTACCTTGTGAGGACCAGCACAATCTAGTACTTACAGAATAGTCAGCAAACTGGGACCTTCTTTACAGAGTCTTTTTAGGTCTTATTAGCTCCTGCCATTAGTACATATTACTGATTTTTATTTTATTTTTTCCAGTCCATAGCTTCAATCCAAAAGAGAAGAGTTTTAGATTGGATATACGGAAGTTTTTTACAGTCAGGATAGTGAAGCACTGGCACAGGTTGCCCACAGAGGCGGTGGATGCCCCATCCCTGGAGACACTCAAGGTCAGGCTTGACAAGGCTCTGAGCAACCTAATCTAGCTGTGGGTGTCCCTGATCACTGCAGAGGAGTTGGACTAGATGGCCTTTAAGGGTCCTTTCCAACTCAAACAATTCTATAATTCTATGATTTAGCCTTTTTAAATTCAAGTGTCCAGACAAAAACATGACCAAGCAGGATTTCCCAAACAAAATTATGTCAGAAAAGGAAGGTGACGATACAGACATGTTATATGTTATATAACAATGTTTCACAGTAGTGAAAAATGACAGAAGTTGTTTCAGTTTTCACTTCAGACAGAAGTGTGTTTCAGTTTTTGATACAATATGGGTGCAAGATCAGTGATGGTCATGACTGTCCATTTTACATAGCCTTAAGTTACACTGATGGTTAAACACAGCCACAGAGACAACATCAGCGCTAATGAAACTATAATTTCCTTCAAATTATTGCCATCCACACCCCAGACCTCATCAGCTCAGGCTCTAATAGCTTCTCATCATCTATTTTAACACAAAAAGCAATCAATAAGCTTTTCCTCACAGTTCTTTTGCTGCAAAAAAAACCCACAACCCTAGAATCAGAAAAAATGCCAGCTATAAAACATACACAGTAAAAAGTCATTGTTGCCTTTCTAATGGAAATTGATTCTAAAATTTCACCCAATTTTGAGATAAACATGGATTAAAACAGCAATTAGTGATCCATACAGAAAATCTCAATCTATCAAAACATGATTAATAGACTCCAGTATCAAAGAACCGTAAGTAAGTCACACTGGATTGAGTGTCTTTCCTTCCCAAATGACTATGTCCCATACATTATTTTTCACTGCAAATGTCTAACGTGAAATTACAGTAATATCACACTTCTGTTAGCTTTGTAGATTACTCGCACGCTAAAGATTTTACACAGAACACACATGTATGTACAAAAAAACCCTCTCAGCTGCCAACTGCCATTCTATTCCTGTGTTAAAAAAAAAGCAAAAAACACCCTACAATTTTCAGAATCTTTCAGCAGAAGGAAAATTTAGGAATATTCTCAGTCATGCCAGACTAACATCAGCAACAACACAGGTCTTAAAAAAGACCAACATCAGCAACAACACAGGTCTTAAAAATTTAAGTCAGTTGTTTACAAAGACCATATTTTATAATTAATAAGTAGCTTTACATACGGACAAATACATAAAGAACATGAGAAAGTAGCAGTCATACCCCTATCCCAGCAGCAAGGCTACAGCATGCAGAACAAACAATAAAACAAGTAAAAACTTGTGCTTTACCTACAGCATATTGGATGAGTTTTTTCTAAAGAGCATGTACTAAAAATAACACAACGTTAGCACACAGACCAGAGCAGCACTGCTGACTTCACTGAGTGCAAATAGCATTCACACACTTACCTCTGAATATTTCATCAGATTAGGCTGTATTGTGTTTTCAGTTTCAGATGAAGTTTTAATTCCACCATTAAGCTTTCCATTTCATTTCGACTTATAGCAGCTATTTTTAAGACTTCCTAGCAGTTTCCACAACTAAAACTGACTTACACATGGAAATCTTGACAGGCCAAAGGACAAGAAAGCTTGCCAGTTGCTTTACAGTGGGTGTCCAAGTCATAACGGCAAAATAGGGCTCCAAGCAATGGCATGAACAAGAGCTACTGAAGAGGATCAACATCAAAAGTAGTAATGGAAGCTGACTTGGCACACAGAGCTGTCAGAGAACTCTTTAAAAGAAAAGCTGCAAGGAAAGATGCAGTTATATAAGCTATGAACTCTTCTAATATTTTGGCAAGATTAACAACAGCTGTTCAGTAGTCAACCATGCTGAATGCAAGTAAAGACAACATCAAGATATTTCCCCTAGATGACAGACACTGGACTCAGTGAAAGCATGACACGGAAAGCCATCATAAACCATTTTGAATTAATGAAAAGAAACTTCACTCTTTCTCCCACTTTCCTTAGCAATGACTTCCTCAAGAAGAGGAAGACAAAAACTTTAATTCATGTGGGAATTGTAACCGGAATGGGGCAGAATGAAAGTCATGCTGGGACAGAGGAGATGCCAGTAAGGAAAGTTTGAGTCTCACCCTGCAGGAATAATAAAAGTACAGAATCAAATTGTTACTCAAAGCTTTTAAGCTAATCTTCCTTCTACCACCCAGCACTCCAGGGAATACACCACACTGCTTGTGAAACAGCTCAGTGCCTGCAAAAGAAAAACCTCTGACTATAGAAAAGAATGGAATTCAAGACTTCTGAAGCCTTGGTCCTCAGTTTAGGCAGAGTTCATCACCTGAGAAGGCTCAAATGGTATATATTTTTCATCTCAGTTACCAAATGTATGCCAGAAACACAGAGCTATAATCACAGCTCCTACTTAACTGGGGATGAACGTGGACATTTTGTTTTCCCAAAGAAAAAGTGTAAATGGAATAATGTTGAATAGCACAGTGAGCTGCATCTGTATCATTTTCATGAAGGTGAGTGAGGAAGCCACAATAGCAAAGTATAATCCAAAGGATATACAGGCTAACAGAAGCCTGCAGATAGTCAAGAACAAGCATTAAAAACTGCAGTGCAGAATTCTCTAAAGATCGACAGCTGAAATAGCACTCCTACTAGCCAACCTATGATTCTGTGAACTGTCAGGACCAGAAGATTTCCCTTCCCCCAGATTCAGAATGTGTCTTCTCTGCATTCCCTGTCCTCTGAAGCACTGGGGTTTGGCCATGGCTATTGACTCTGAGTTGAAAGGTAGAATTCAATTCTCAAGCTCCCACTTCAACGTTTTGATAACAGGACTCTCATGACACAGGCAACAATTCTGATCTTCAGTTTCTGAAGCACAACGCAGCACACTGGCTTTTGGTCATTTACTACAACTTAAAGCTGTGTTTACAAAGTTTGTTTGTTTTCAATAATCTGTAACAATCTGTAATTATCTATGTACTGGAAGAGAAGTCCATTGTAAATGAGACATAAATTACGTGGCTGTCTGTGACTATCCATTTCTGAGCTCCACTTTTCCAAATGTAGTCAAGTATTTCCTCTGCTCAGTTATTCATTACAAAGTAAACAATTCTCACGTTTCTATCAGAACAAGTAGTACTTTTGTACTTAAAATCAACACCTAATTATTATGTACAGTAAAAGCAACTGGATGAACCAAACACCTCTAAAATAGTGTTACTTCAAAACATTTGTTGTTTGGCTTGCAGTTAGTTGCCTCCTCCGTTCTTTTCCTAGCTGTGAAGCCTGAGAAATGATTAACTGAAAGGAATGTTTGCTGAAATCATTCCAGCCCCCCTTGGAATAGACTAAAAAAACCTGCCACGATTCCTAGGTGTGTCATGACTCCACGCATTGCCAGTGCCTCACATTCAGTCATGCATAAATACCTCACTGCGCTGGTTTAGTAAGAAAGTCCGATGTAGAACCAATTCCATGGATTCATGAAACTTCCAACAAATTTCATGTTTTCTAAAATCTGGTGCAGTAATTCCTAGCGTCATCCAAGAAGAGTTAATGCCCGCATTTTGTCCCCACCCATACAAGACATAAAAGACGTGAGGCCTTGCAGACAAACAGCAGCAGCGCTGTGTCAGCAGCTTTGTCCTCCCACGTCCAGCATCTCGAGGACTCCATTATTCCGTGTGAGTTGCAGAGGGAACAGTTTGTAAACAGGCAGCAAGACTTCCCAAAGCAGCAAACTCTTCAGAGGGAGCTGCGGGCTTTGACCTCCAAATAGCCATGGTACCATGAGGAAACGGTTGCAGACCATCAGCTTTTTTGTTTTCACGTTCACAATACACTAGTAAATGGTAGGAAAGAACATGAACCAAAAACAGAGCATGTTTAAAAACTCTGCAAAATAGCAGCCTGAAGACAATGTATAAATAAAGGCAAGTCATGTCAAACAGCATTCCACAGTCATGCGTCGAATGAAAAGCAGAAAGACTTGTCTGTTTGAAGAGAACAATTGTCATCGTTTATATGCAAGCCTGCCTCCTGTATATTGACTCAGGATTTCACCATTTAGTAGCAGCTCTCACTAAAAGCTCAGTGTGCGTGTGTGTGTATATGTATTATAAACAAGATTATGAAAAACACACTGTATAGTAGTTTGTATTTCTAGACACTAATAAGTTGGGAGTTCATTCTGAGTGCCTTTATTCTAAGACAAAGTGTCAAAACTGAGTTTACCATCCTAAGAAAAGAATCCCACTACTGAGTGCAATGTATCACCTCTGCTGGTCCACACAGCCAGTGTTTCAGAACAAATCTCCTTCAAGAGATCACGCAAGCAGATTGCACTGACCCTCATTTGTTTGCATTAAGCATAAATATCTGAGCTGATCATAATAATCCACAGAAGTCCAAAAGAAATCTTTTAAAAAATAATTAATTTCAAGCAGACATTTAACAGTTGCTCTGTTAGATGAAAATGGGATGCCTACTACGAAAGGCCAGATGCTCAAATGGATTAAAGAGTGCCTAGTCTTTAAATCCCGTATCTGCAAATCAAGACTGACCTAGTGACCTAAAGTAAAATTCAGCTGTAGAAAATAGGTATCTTCAACAGCCAAATACAGATGATTCAGAAAAGGAAAAAATAATTAAAACAAATAATAATTTTCCCAGACCTCTGCTCATCAGAGAATATAATAACTTCAGCTGGAGAATGCAAAATGGAAAGTCCCATTGCTTATCCTCAGAACAGGTTTAGCAAAGGTAGTAGGAAAACAAGCTTCCCAGCACATTAGCTAGCAATGAGGAGTAATCACCTCCAGGAGGACATACAAGACGCTACCTTTAGGTCATTATGATTGCTGCTGTCTGTGAAGACTTGCCCCTGAGCCAGTATTTCCCATCCACAGTGAAAGGGAATTCTGCTGACAACAGCTGCCTTGCTAGAAACGGATCAGTGAACAGAAAGGCACCCCACATCAGCTCCAGGATGACCTCAGGGTGGTTACCCTTCCTGCCTTACACCCTCAGCAAGCTTCAGCACAGTGTTTGAAGGGTAGAAGTCTGATTTCTTTCCAAGCACAAAAGCCAACCTGCCTCCTGTGCTCTTTCTAACGACGCAGTCACAGACATGCAACTGGCACGAGTGAACAAGTGCACTGCAGTGCATTGCAATCGAACAGAACACCCATTTCAGTGGCAACAGAACGCTTAAATTCTGGAGAAAGAAGGGGTTAAAGAGGAGCTTTTTGCATTACAAGGGTAATGCAGCTTTTATTGAGAAGACTCACCCTGTTCCACCAACTTGCAAGAGTAACATAACATGCCTGAAAAGACTTCAGGTGTAAGAACTGTAGGAAAAGCTCATGTACAACCACCAGTGTAAGTACTCAAAAAAATTAAAAAAAATAGAAATAAAAAATAGACCACTCCCTTCCCCTCACACTTTTGGTAGGCACTAGGACTTGGAAAGCTTCTTGGAGGTTAAAAATTGATCACAGCCAACTGTGTTGCAATAGCAGCTTATTAAGCACAATGGTAACTTTTCTCCTGCACTCCAATGCGCTGACATTTTAAGTGCATGAAAGCAGAGGGACTCACACAGTTTTAATTAAAAGCTTCTACCAGTGTTCTCCCCTATACCAAACAAAAATGGCAGTCCTGGCAAGAGGGATGCAGTGTAAGAGCTTTATTTGAAAAGGGAAAGGCCCTACAGGACTAAAAATATCTGCTGGTGTAACTCTTTATCTATTTGGCACACAACTGGACTCTAAGGAATGAATTTTAGTGCACCTTATGACAATGATTAAAACTGCAAACAAACGTTAATGCATTTCTTATGAAAAAAAATTAATATGCCTTCTCCTAGAGGATAGCAAAAATGTCTTTTAGAGGACACAAAAGCCTAACAAGCATATACTTCCAATTTATTTTCCTTTACACAACATCCTCCCAACAAGACAGTCAAAATATCTGCAGGGCATCCTGAAAACTTGTGTAAAGTCTCTGTACAATTAAGCTACTCCAAAATGTTTGGTCAGCTCATGAGCTGGAAGCAGGGGCAGAGGGTGGGAGTGAAGAGTGAAAAAACTGATACTGCATTCTGCCTACCTTACACTGCTTCCTCTGAACAAACTGCATGAAACACCCCAAATACCTACTGTATCGCTGACTCTGTTTGAACATTACCCCCCATCTCACCATTCAGTACAGTATGAAAAACAAAGCACTTATTGAATGTATCTATCTATCTATGTATATACATCACTCAGACAAAAAGCAATCAACATGAAAAGGCATCTAAATCAAATGGATTTGGCAGCGAACAGCATTTCAGAAAGACAAGAGATATGAATTGCTCCATTTGTGTCAGCTTGGCCAGTGATTGTTCTGACTTACTGCTTTAATGATCCCAAATTAAACTGCTTGAACCGAAAGAGAAATCTTTAAAACACAGCCGCTCCTCCTCCCCACTGCACTCCTAACAATAAGCATTATTGCCGTGGTGCTACCACCTTCAAATCAGAAATACATCGCCCCATTAAAAATCACCTGCACACGTTACGAATTCAGCACTGACCTTACAGAAAGCCACGTTTACTCCTCTTGACTAGAAAACGTTAACAGTTTTGGTAAAATCCTTTTATGTGCTTCTCCAGCTCGCTCATTCATGCCTTCCATTACCACACTCCATTGCAGATAATTGCAGCCAGCACACGCTCCCCTGCTCGTGCCGGTTCCCAACCCAGCACGGATAATCACATTCCAGCGGGGAGCGAACAGATGGCAGCCTCCATGGTAACCAGTCCTCCCCAGCTAGTGGGAGCACTGGGAGACTACCGGAGACCGGGCAACAAGCGTTCTTTGTGCTTCAGCCTTGCAAATCCTTCCCGAAGGGAGAGCTGGCTGCGGGCGTGCACTGGGCATGCCTAGCAGGTGCCGTGCCTTTGCCAGCAGGCTGGGAGCACCTTTAACAAAGCTTTCCAGCAGGTTTAACCTTGACACTGCCTCTACTCTTGTCTACATGGGGGAAAAGGGATGTAACACACACACTAAGATGGAAGTGGAGATAGCAAGAATTTTCTTGTGTTTTCAAAGCATGGAAGTGTTCAGAGAAATAAGCTGAGAGCAGTTTTCCCCCCGGCAAAATTATTTTCTGAAGGAAGACTTGTTTTCCTTCAATGAGTTTCAGTTCAGCACTAATGAAACATGTGCTGCCTGTTCTCTATCTCCTGAACCCTGCAATTGCTCTCCTAGAGCATCCCATTATTTTCTCCTAGTCCAGGTTTCATTCACCAGGAATAGACAATTCCTTGCTTTTGGTCTCTGCTTCTTTGAGGCTTACCTGCTCTTGCATCTGCTGCTGATTCAGCAGGCAGAAGCTGCTGTTACCTGTACAGCTAGGCTGCTGGTGGGGGTGTGGCTGGAAAAGCTTTGGGATTTTTGGCATCAGAGCTGGACCTGAAACTACAGTTCTCACTGGAACAGGCCCTGCACCACTGTGCACCTCCAGCACTGTCATGCATGAGCTCAGCACAACCAGATTCCCACCAACCTCAGATGGAGATGAGAAGAGAATGAGTTCTAAAGAGCAACCAGTAACAGTCTTGTCTGGAAAATAAGAACTAGGGAAGAATATACTAAGTCTTTGTAAGATGATGAGTTGCACAGGACCACGTCCTAGCACATTTAAGGTCCTATCCACAGTACGTGAAGTACACAACACAGAAGCTCATGGACTGAATGTGCTGACACATTCAACTTTTGTTTCCCTCACTCTCAAAACCATGCAATGCATATGACTAACAGTGTGTCAGAAATCTGTGGGTACCTTTATTTAAAGTTGAGCCAAATTTGGACTTCAAAGTCCTATAAGCTAAGTCATGACGGGCAAACTGATCTTTTGAGGAAGGGAACAAGGTTTCCAGTCTCTTTCTCCTCTGATCTCTTTGTAGCTGGTCCTGCAGGGCACCACTGGTTCCTACAGAAGGATCTTATAGAAGGATGCAAAACCCTGTACTGGAACCCATCATGACAAAAATGCTCCTATCTTCCCTCAGGTGACCCCAGGCAGAGGTCAGCAATTTTCTTCCCCTCTAAACTTTTCTGTTTCCCTCAACCTCACTGCACAAGGAAGTCAGCTTTTGTTTCCACAGTGAGTGCAGCTCAGTCTTTCTCACACATCACTATTAAATTGCTAGCACATCAGCACTGGAAGCCCCTCCAGTGAGTGCTGCCAGTGCTTGTGGGTGAGGTGCTGTGTCTGTGAGCTGTGAGAGACTGTCGCCTCTACGAAGCACTTAGCAACTGAGCAGGACACGACCTAAGGAAGAGACCTGCACTGCTTACACAGAACAGGATTTCGAGCATCGGTGGCAGGCATGGACGGAAATGCAGCTCTGCCAGCTCGCACCCCAAGGCTATTAGATCACACTGCCTCACACTGTTCATCTTCATCCAAGTGCTCAGTGAGAAGCACCATCCCCTCCTCCTCCTGGCACAACAGTGCACACTCAGGGCTGGGTATGTCATTTTTCATTTAGTCTCACATTGTCAAATGAGGAAGAAAATCCTCTCAACACAGTTTCTGTATCTGCATCTAAATCAGCCATTTTTTACATCCCCAAAAGTTTCTCAAACACCCACAGGCACCAAACTTACTCATTCACCAGCACAAGGGTAAAATAATGTAAGGAAGGAAGCTGATTTCCTATTTAATTTGCCAAATGTTAATAATAAAAGCTTCTCTGTGTTTAAGCATTATGAAATGCATTGATAACATTCCTTGCTTTCTCTCTTAAAAGTAAAGAACGGCTCAAAAAAAATGAGTTTCATGTACTTGTAGATTTTATGTACTTATGCATTTCTGGAGGGAAAAAAAAAAAAAAAAGGAGCCATTAAAATTGCTGGCAAATGAATTGAATTCACAATTACAGGGATTCCAGATCAGTTTTAGTCTTTTTTCCTCTTTGAGAGACCTCCTACAAAGTAAGTTTCTAAATTTGTGTTAACTCTAAAAGTACTCACTGAAATATCGTAAGCAACTTTAACATCAGGAGACCTACTCCAGACAGTGAGGAAAACCCTCAAGCTGTAACTCTGCATGTGCTAGTTGTATTCACCTTATGACAATAAAGGACAACAGCGCCAGAATCCACTTAACTTTCTTAATTTCTTTCATTCTGAAGTCTGATTTTACACAGCTTTAACAAACTACATGCAGCAGCCATGACACAAAGGGATAACGGGATGGACTACACGTTTTGGCAAAAGCAACAAGTAAGTTATGTGGAGCAACATTAAAAAAGCATCTTCTGCATATTTTACAAATATTTAATTTGTAATTAAGAAAGGAAAATAGCACTCCCAAAATGCTTATAAGGAGAGATGGAGGAGAGAAAGGCAACTTAGCCATCTCCTTTGTTCTTTGGTCCAATATGAGCCAGAGTGGTATTTAGGAATAAACTGGTTTTAGACAGAATCCAGCAATGAGAAATGAACAACATGTTGACATTCTGTGTCCTAGATTGGATCCACTGAAGGGAATCCCAGAAAGAGAGGTCTTTTGTAATGATGACGCCATATACTTCAACTTTTCCCAGTACTAGTTGCTATCTGATAGACAAAAGCTATGGTATTTTACAGAAGTTGATGGAGACTCAAACTGGATTTTAGAAACTTACGTTATTTAAATTGGATTCTTTTTTATGACTGCCAAAAATCTATCAATCTAAAACCAATCACCTGAGTTTAGAATAATGTATACTACTAATCTGAGAAAAATATAAACAGAAGTTAGTCTTCACTCTCTGTGCAAGATTTAAAAGCCTTATTAGCAAAGCCAACCACTGCATCTATGTAACCAACGACAGGCCTCACATGCGTGTGGTTTTGAACTGGAGCCCATTTCTGATACCTACTCTCAGAGACGTTCTGAAATCAACCTGTAATTCTGGCAGTGCTGGCACCAGAGATAACCCACTACGATAAACCACTGATCTGCTCTATTACATTATCACTTGTTTCTGAAATCATCTTTAACTCCTCGAGATGAGCTTACTTTTGTAATTAAAGTTCTAGAGAGGGGAATACAAGTGTACAACTCATAAACATCTGCACTGTTGGAGAAAAAAAAGAAAAAGAAGGGGGGAAAAAAAAGCGATTATTTGTACCAAACTGTGACATAGGACTTTAAAAAGCATAAGAATACTTTAAATTCTCATGCATGTTTCAAAAGGAGAGGAGTATCTCTAGCAAAAGATATAATTAAGACAGCCGGGTATATTACCACTATGAGTAACAGCTACAACATAACGCGTGTGTATTTATTTTATGTTGACAGCATCTGGTATTAAGGAAGTTCAATTTAAGAAAAACAGGATGTCAAATTTTTTGAAAGTATTAAAAATATTCTGTAAGCAATTGTAAGGGCTGACACAAATTTTCCTCTTACTTATCTACAATACAAAACCTTCCAAGTCTCAACATTTTTCTGAGATCACCAGAGAAGGGCTAAGGCATCCACATCAGTCCTTTTAGATCCCTTTGTATTACAGAGATGGTCTTCCAGTCCTATCTCAATTGGCCATTTTCCCAACTTGTAAAACACTGTACATTGCAGTGAAATAAGCCCTGTTGGTAGCAAGTACTTTATCAGCAGCACTTCCGCAGATACAAAGCAAATGGAGACCTCACATCTGGGTAGGCTGTGCTCCCCTTACTTCCCAAATGTTTTCAAACCCAATGGTTTTCAGTCAGCTCATAGTTCCTCAAAGCCACATGAGCAGCAAGACTACTGAGTTTCTTCTTCTCCCACACTGTGCCCCACAGGGTCAGATATGTGCAAGTTGGATGTGGGAGAAAAGGAAGTGACTGCTTTTTCATTGTTCTTAAGGCCACTGTTTGATTAAGTGATGTCAATGTTTTGAGTGATAAATCTTTTCCTTTCAAACTCTTACTGCTTATAAAACTAGAATTCACAATAGGAAGATAGGCTATCTCCTCACCAGTTCAATAACATGGACTGCCCTCAGTCTCTCCAGTAAATCATCCTTCCAAAGGTTATAACAACTGTTTATTTGGATGTTTACTTTTGGCAGCTATTATTAAAGGACAGCAAATAAACATGGTCAGAGCTCATGTTAGGCTGTCTTAGTGACCCACAAGCATTTGGTGTACAAGTCTGAAAGCGATCCTTCCTTCACACGCTCTCTTCCAGAACATATTTCAAGTTATGAAATTAAATTCCTTACAGAAGGAGCAATATCAAGACTTCAGTGCCTCAGAAAGACCTTAGAGCAGCACAGGCCCAGTGAACTGAAACATTTATTCCATAACCTGCAATTTACTTAATTTTCCAAGTACTTTACGGCAACTTTCCCAGTGAGTTGTATCAGTAGTACCTCCAAGTTAGTCATGCCTGTAAGAAAGGACACTTTTTTTTCTTTAAAGTCCACTGCAAATCTTATCTACGGAGTTAGCCAAAGCACAATGATTAAAATCCCATTAAAGTGTTGTGGAAAGTCAATAATATAAAATGTAACTCCAAAACAATACCACTGCTTCAAAGACTCGCAGTAAGAATTCCTTTTTCATGAAAATTGCGAGCACAAAGAAACAGTTACATTAATAAAATGTGTTCTGTAAAAAACAGAATTATTTCATATCAACAGATAGAAAGCACTGCATGGGAGAGTTTTTAAGGAAAACTGCACAGTGTCCCTGAAGGGGGTACAACAGCTTAGGTCTAGAACATACAGATCATTGGACAGCTTATATTAGTGGTACCCAGAAGCAAGAGGTCTGTTTTTGCAAGATGTGCACAAGCAGAGAGAAACGAGACAGCCAAAGGACTTATATTGCAACAGCAGAATAAATAGTGACACCAACACAAACATAACAAGAGCTGGATTTTTGCTGAAAACTTTGTTTGTCAAGGGTACAGCAATTCAATTCAGAGTTTGGAAATGTCCAACAATAGGGCACAGCAACTGCCAGAAGTACCTGATTATTTCTGCAATTGCACAGAGTGCTTCCATGGAAAAGCAGCAGCCTTCTGGTTTGATACATTCAGCGTCTGACAGCTGAGCCAGCCAAACCTCAGACATGCAAGGCTCCAAAAGATCACAGGCAACTCTTTGGACAGAGTTCTGAGCAACACAGGAGTAAAAGCAGATCTAGAGGACTGACTGACCCCAGGGACTCTGTCCCATGCTCTTTATTTACCAGCTAAACAAAAAAAGCAGAACAGACATCTGAATAGTGCATGGGTGGGAACTACAGCCACTTTCACAGGGCTTTCCTCTCTTCT
Organism: Odontophorus gujanensis; assembly: GCA_013399175.1. NCBI lineage: Eukaryota > Metazoa > Chordata > Aves > Galliformes > Odontophoridae > Odontophorus > Odontophorus gujanensis. Next base: position 246,960 of record VXAB01011174.1, read on the forward strand.
CAGGGTTTACTGAAGACTTTTTGAGAGGCTTAGATTGGAAATGAAGGACTGCTGGGCCACGGCATCCTGGAAAAGCCCTGCCAAAATATATTTTCATTCTTTAAAAATTAAACTTGGGAAGAAAAAATGCTGTTATAACTCCAGAACTTCATAGAGGTAATCTGAGGTACGGATGGAGTGGTGATGGTTGAGCTGCACTAAATATTACTTCAGTATATTGTACTTTAGCCCATTACAGGTGGCCAACCTATTAGTGGCAAGGAATCCAGAAAACAATCTTAAAATGAATTTAGCAGACCCATTCATATAACACACACTCATTCAATTTAAATCCCGCTCCAAACCCATCATGCACAGTTCTGATTCAGCCTTCTAAGATCTGAAACACCTGTGTTAGATCCAACACTAACACTTCCCTGAGCAGTTTGCAACAGGTCACTGACAAAGCAGCAGATTCATTTTAACAAAACATCTTCACCTGAAGCTTCTCTGGTGGTACATGATCAGGCAGGAGTAGACTAGGCCCCATCCCTGCCTGCAGGTACTGGCTCCACTGCCAGCAGAAGAAAAAGCAGCAGTGCAGGATTTACTATTGGCTGCCATGACCACCCAGAGCATGCCAACCAACCCACCTGCATCGCATATCACTTTACACAAGTGAGTTGGGTAGTTTTAAATGGTCCTGCTTCACAGTACCTCTTAGGCTGGCAACAGCCATGCATTACACTGAATTCAGCAAAAATATTTCTGTGATTTTATTATGTGTAGATTTAAATGGCTCAGAGCTCCTCATGCTGTCTGTTCCTTCCCAAAATGATGAGCAGCAAATTTACAGCTGCAAAATAAGTGCAGGTTTTGGCAGAGACTACTCAGGCAAGCCTGATGAACACAGGGAGTTTGATCACCACTGAGGCTTCCAGGTGAACCCATAAGAGACACAGAGCATTAGACACATACAGCAAGAAAACACAGGTCATCCTTTTTTCAGATTATTTTCAGTGTAAGTAATAGGTTTATTATAGCCTACTACTGTACAGTATTATCTTGCAGCAAGGATGTCATAAAGGTTTGTATTTTTACTATTAATATGCAGCACAACAAAGAGAAAGCCATAGCTTGCAAGGATTTTATTCTTTTGCAAAAATGTGTGTGGGAGGGAAAGGGATACTGACATTCTAATATCTTGAAAGATCTAGAATTGTTATCATTTATTAACTGCAGAAGTACTTAATGCACATAAGGATATGGAGAAAAAAGAAAAAAAAAAACAGCCATCAAGATGCATTTATAAATACTCTAAAACTCATACCACCAAACTCATACCACCTATAGATTCTGAGAAATAAAGTGACTGATATGACACAGAAGCAGAACAAAAACTGACCTCACTCAATATAAACATTTTTGAAAACAGAAGTTTTTAGTTCAGAGTTCTTACTCTCTTTGCTATAAACACTGATGAGCTTGCAGTCAAAAGACCACACAGTACAGACAGGGATGAACACCTAACAGCATTCCTATGTCCCTCAAACAATACAACATAGTGCAAATGCAGTGCATGTATTTATATATATATGGATAGATATGGATAGATATTTATATATAAACTCCACAGTAAAATACTCTTCACCTAGTCTGCCCATACTTACATTTTAAATTGATATAAGCACACCAGTAGATAAATTCTGCTGTCAAGAGAAGAGCCTATTCTGTGATGCACTGCTAGCTAATGCTGTGGGTGGGCTTCAGAAGCAGGTACTTCCCACTCCTCTCCATAGCCTAACAACTATTTTCAAACTGCACGCAACAGAAAAATAGGAAGAGGAATGTCAGAAAGTGGGCTCAAATTTAAACAGAAACCCATCATACGCTGAGAGGAAGGTCACAAGATTCTACTTCTCACTGCTGCGATAGCTGCCTTTGATCAGTGCACTCATGTTCTGCTTCCACTGCTGCTCATCCATGCAATGAGAGTTCAATTCAGTGCAACTGCCCTAGTTTTCAGAGCTTTCAGACACTGACAGATGACTTTTCCTTCCTCAGTGACAGCAAGAAACAAGCATTCTTGTTGATATTAGCAGGAAAAAAAAAATGTCTAGACTACAGATTGCACTCCTACATAGAGAAGCTTAATCACAGACTAATAGAGACTTTATTCAACTCCTGCTGTATTCCAATTCTTTAAGAAATTTCCATATTATTTCCAGGACAAGATGACGAAACCATAAATACTTTTCTTTTCAAATATTTCAAAGACTCTCCCACAGGTAATTAATTCATTAATTTACTTCAAAAACAATTAGGCATTTTTTTTTTTAAAAGGAGAAAAACAGGCATAAAGAGAAGTCTACTTACAGCTACCCATGCCTTACATTGGTATATAATTACTGTGAGCAGTACTCCTTATATTCCAATGTTTTCGTGCAAGTAACTACCAATCTGAGGCAGTCTTTAAACTGATCATAAAACAAGCATTATCAACTCATTATATATAAAAAAGGAAGTCCTGAATTTCATAACTCACTGATACAGTTCAGGAAATACGCAACAAGAAATGTTTCAACACATACTAACAGCAGATTGTGAGAGTGGGCACTTAAGTCAGAGAAGATGTTTCTTTAAAAAGAATAAAATTCTCATAGGTTAAGATTTACTTGACTCGGTGTCATCAACAAGGGCAATCCTATAGCTATGTTTTACCCCAGTTTATATAAGCTGCAATCTAATTACATCTTGAGTTGCTTTTAAGAGCCCTCACTTGTTAGGAAAATGATGGGCAACACTGTCAGTCAAGAATGACTCTCTCAATGTGAAAAGGAATTCTGTGTTTTAGTTTGGGAAACACCTGAATAAATAGAAAAAGAGTTTCTGCAAGTTGCTTCTACTTGTAATTGCACTACTCTTTGCATAGTATTAAAATGCCTCTGAGTAAGTTGAGATCTTTCAATATCAGAAAACTCAAGCATAACAGTCTTAAAATTTGCATTTGGTGTTTTTTTCATTTGGGCTTCTTACCTGTGTTACATTCGTACCCAGGCAGCTGCAGCAGAAAGCCCAAGCTCTCTCCTGTATGTTCAAGCCATGCAAAATTCAACACAGAAATGCATGAGCAGTGACTGCCAAAGCCTTCTGGCTCTTATCTGTGTTGACAATTACATTACCAAGTTGTACTAGACAATTTTCAACCGGAATAAAAGACTTGACATTTTCCATTGTGCCACAGTATGAACCCTCATGAAAAATCCTACAGAATTAGACAGATGATGCCAGCAGTTCCCTTTATAAAGTGCACTAGCCAGCCATATACTCACCTGTCACACCATCTGTTACATACACTTTCTCTAGAAGCCCATTAAATACTCAACAGTGCCTTTCAGGTACATTACATACAGCAAGAAAAGTCTATTTCGACAGATTTCAAAAGAAATGAAGTATAAGCTATGTCATCCAAACTACTGTGTGCAACTAACTGCCTCTTTCAGACTATCTTCTTCCTTTGAAGTTGTAATGGGTGAATCTTCTTATAAGCCCAACTCATAGGCATCAGCTGTAGTAAAGAATTATTTGAAAAGCAGCAGTATTGGCTTTTCTCAACATATTAGAATTTCCAGCTCCTGGGAAGAGGACAATGACCACAGCAAATCGCAGGTTCCACATGGAGCAGCTTCTCGGATCTCATACTGAGAAAAGTAAGATGACAAAATGAAGTAGATGCTAAACTAAAACTTTATTTTTTGAGAAACAATTTAGGGCTTGTTTGACTTTCACAAAAGTAAGATCCAGTCACATGGCAAAGCAGAAAACCATATAGTTAAAGGCTTACAAAGGCAAAAGGAATTGCTCCAAACACACTATGGGCCCTCATGAAGAAGTGCATTTCAGGAAAGGCTGAAGTAGGGAGACACCAGCAACACCCACTGGAGTACCTCCACCTCAAATAGTTTTTTGAAACCAGGAAGCACCATCAGGTAAAACAAAATGCTGAGCACGTGTCTACTGCACCACTGCTCTATGAAGCATGAAAATTTATATTTCAGAAAATTGTCATTTAATGATGAACAAGAAAGATAGCTGAAGAGATACGTGAATGGATGAGATCCTAGGAGGCTAGCAGTGCAGTGCTCAGCCCTGAAGCACATTCAGTACGCCTAGCTCATCCTGAGAAGATGGTTAGATGGTTATGACAACAGTAAATCATCACATGCATGCACTATACATAGCTCAGCCTAATAGAAGACAATAGCAGACAGGGAATTTGTGAATTGTTTATTAACAGACCTTCACTAAGAAAGCCATCTGATACTACTAACAAAACAAACATTTTTCCCTACTACTACCTGGGCTGAGATTCTCAGCATTCCCAGAGAAAGTCGAGTTTAAACATCTGTAACACTGTCCACTATCTCGCCAGAAATCCTCCTCACCGTCAAGTGTTGTAGCTAGTATTTAAAAGTTCTGTATGAATTATAAAATGGGTGTCCAACTTCCTGGCTTGACTGGGCCGCACTGAGAAAAGAGAATTGTCTTGGACTGCACAGATATAAGTTGCTCCAAAGTCTCCTATTTATTTCCATGGAAACTACAACCAATACAAAGAGCACAGTAACACTGTTTAATAGAGCAAATTCTCAGCTACGAAAGACTATTTTTCAACACAGCCACCAGAATCAGCTGTGCATTTTCTCCAGCAATGAAAAAGAGTGCATCCTGTGCCCATAAAAATCTGCACCAGAGGAGGTGACCCACTGCTGAGACTGCAGAAACACACCACTCACCACCTCACTGTGCTCACATCCACTGTTTGGTCTCTATAAACACTCAGAGAGCATCAGTGAGTGTAACTGAGTGCCATGTTTTCCTCATGGAGAAATTCTATGTCACACCTTTGCTTCATATGCATTTTCATGTCAGATATTGTCTTGTCAGACCACCCCTCTGCTGCCATCTATCATACAGTAAGAAAATGTAATGGAATATTGATGGGAAGGTTCAGTCTCTACTGCCATACTACCAACATCTGTCTCTAACATAATGGGCCAGCATGATAAAACAGGAGGCATTACATTCTGGGCAGCCCTCTTAAAATGCACAACAGTATCATTAATGTATCATACAGTATCATTAATCATAAGAAACAAAACATTTTAAATTTTAATATTTTTCTTACAACATTCAAAAAAGAGAGGAACAAGAACATTAAACTAGGGGGATATTTGATCTTCTTGTTCTTGTGAAACTAACAAATCAATCAGGTTCTACAGCAGTGATTGCCATTCTTAGTGAGTTCTCAAAGTGTTCAGCAGAGGTTTTTTTGAAATTTAATGAAATTTAATTTTTTCCTGTACGTCATCCTGTTCACAAATGGACATTCTGCCAAATAGCAGTGACATGAGTAAGGTGTGGTTGTGAAGCAAAAGATACTTTTCCACTTCTAAGAGTGGTCTTATAGAAGTCTAAAACAGAAAGCACAGCTGTGTATTCTTTGCTGTTCGGAGCACTGTTTTCAGCCAACATATCAAAATGCATACATGTATTTGCCATCACTTGAGTCAGCACTGTGCAGAACTGCCCTCCCTGTGCCCTGGTTTTAATAGACACAGCTCACTGAAGGTGTGGTTGCTGTTCAGCAGTGGGTGAGTGCCTGGGGCCACACTGTGGGGATGAGCCACCATCTTCATAGCGCAGCTAAAGTACAACCAGTTTTTTGGTCTCATTATTTCTAGCAATCTCCTGTCTTCAATAGCAGACATTGAATTCTTGCATTCTATTTCTTCCTGCAATTTCAGGTTATAGAAAGAGATGGAATCTGAATAAAAATGAATGAGATCATAAAATTTTGCTGTTCTATTTGGCAAGATTACATCTGATTTCAGCACTATTAGGTGTGATTGCTGTCATCAACAAATGAATGACTACATCTGAGAGTCTACGAAGAGCATGTATTCATCATGACCACAGTTACCTAGAATACAACAGCATTACATCATACACTATACGGCCATTTATTTTATTATTTTATGTATGGCTTAATGTAATTTTAAATAACAAACAATAATTAGGGCTGCACCCTGAGAGTGATTTTTCTATCTTCTCCTACTTCTACTGCTTCAGTCACCATCCTTTTCTAATGTAATCCCATAATACAATGACATACAGTATAGAGAAATCTCTTGTGTAACAGGTTTCTCACTGAGTTATTAACCAGTCAATCCATTCTGTAACAAGAAGAGACTTTAATAAGTTGTGACATTCACAGAAGATTCAGCATGTCCAAATTTAAGACACTTAGTCACCAGACCAGAGTATCTACACTTGGGATTTATCAAAAGCAATGCTAAAAGAGGATATAAATTCTTCATTTGACTCCACACTATAGAGGCAGCAGAAGACACCCTCCTCCGCATGTAAATGCATTCTACGTGTTTGCCATCTTCCTATAAAGCAGCAGCTGGAGTTAGAAACATCTATACTGCTTGTTCACTAGAGGGAGAGGCTGCTCAGTATTTTATTTTATGAAGGAAAAATGCAACCATTTTGTTGTCACCAAGAATTTGGCTGAAAAAGGCTACAGTTATAAGTATTCAGACTATGAGGACACTGTAAACCGAAAGAACCCATACTGTCGTCCTTAGCTGTCTCTGGAGATTCATGGGATTATGTTGTTTAGAGTTAGGAGCAGAAAGATCTGAGAAGTTCTCTCAGGATACACAGGAAGCCTACGTAAGTACACTACATAATGGTAAACATCCTCACTATTTTCCCTTCCCCCTTCAACAACATATATCTTCACTGAATATTGAAACTAGTGTGCCAAGAAACTGTATTTTAGGAAGACTACCAATTGCTAAATCAAAATAAGCAAAAATGTTACAACTGTACAGAGTAATTTTCCACATTAACACCACATTCTCTTCCATTTCCAGCATTTCCAGGGGTGAAAAATTAGCCAGGTATGATTATACTCAAATTCTTTTTTATTTGAATAAGCAACCAAGATGAATGAATAATCCTTTCTAGAGTCTGTTGTCTTGTAGACTACTTCACAGTTAAGAGACAAAGCTTTACAGAATTTTAGACTCATCCACTCAGCATCCCACATCAGGAGAACAGACGATAAAAAAGACAACCAAACTCCTCAAAACAGAAGATGTTGTTCCCATCTCTAAACAACACAAGCACAGCTTTTTCATGTAGCAAGGGACAAGAAAATTGAAAACAGTGCCACAAACTATACTTTGTGTTATCAATATTACAATATTACTATTGAGAAAATGCTGGTAAGTCTTTTTTTCAAAACTGTTTTTAAGTGTCAAAGAATTTAGATGATCAATATGAGAAAGAAACAAAGAAAGACAGAGAATGAGAGAAAGAAAGAAACCCAACTTTGAGTCCTTATCCCCTTACTGCAAGTTCTGAATGAATGCTCTGTGTTACCTCCCAACGGACCTCGGTCTGCAAAGCCATGAACACCCATGACAATGACTCATGATATCAGATTGCAAACTCTGCTACTTATTTTTCCTACTCTTCCGACCCTTATTGCTTCCTTTAGGTCTTAGGAAACCCTCAACATGACAGTGAAATCAGATGCATATGTAGGAAATATTGCAGCCTGTAAGAGCATTATGTTCCTTCATGCCTTTAAAAATAATAATTAAAAAAAAAGGTCAGCTTTACAATTTCATTAATCTTTTCTGTGTAAATCTTGACTCATAGTTTGACACTTTGACCCATACAGAAAGAAAGAATCGCTTTCCTTTACCTGCTGCAGTTGGTTCCACTTCAGTATGAGGACACACTGCTTACTCACATACAACTTGTTAATCAGCTCCCAGTATTATTTTCTGCAGTGCTGATCTCCAAAACACAGCTTGTACTATTGCCCAAAGATGTTCTGGCTCAGATAGTAGTATTCTGATTTGCCCATGATGAATTGCAGGCATTTTCTGTCAATCCACTTACCAAGCTTGACAAGGTCCTTCTGAATCTCTACCCTACCCATTTCAACAATTCCACTCAGCATCATCTACAAACTTGCTGAGAATGCTCTCCTTCCTACTGTCCAGGTAATTAACTGTTATAAATATGAAACAGTGTCAACTCCAGAATTAACCCAGGAATAAGGAATTACTCTCTTCCTGTCTTTCAGGCAATACATGTAAATTGACTGGCCTACCTATTGAACAGTGTCCTCCAGCAACTAAAATTGCTTTGGAAGCCAAAATAATCCCCTGTGTTACCATAACCTCTCAATTCAAAGAGCAAGATTTCAAGAAATGTAAGCACAGCAGGGTCAAGTAGCTCCTCCCACAAGTTCGAATGTGATAATTCAACACCAAGCAAATTGTTCTGTTCTAAGTATAATTTGAAGTATCACAACAACATCAGCTGTAAGTTACTCATTGCCTTTCTTCATCTGCTGAGTTTCAAGTGTTTTAAGCGTTTACTAAACTGCTTATATATATGTGACAAAAAGAAAAACAAACAAGAAAGAAACAAGAAGAACCTTACAAAATTGTTTCGGTATTTTATTGGGTTCTTTTTTCTTCAGAGGATCCTTTGAGGAGTTTCAGAATTCAGTAACCTCACAGAAGGACAAGGATTTTTACATTTTTTTGTACACAAAGACACTGAACAACTATTTGTATAAAAAAGAAAGAAAGCGAAAAAAAAAAGGGCTCATTAAATGTCAAACTGACATTTTGTTTGGGGTCTTTGGCTTCTATTCAGTGGTGGAAGGGGTGGAGAACAGAGGAAGCAGGAAAGCCTAAATAACACCAATTTATCACTATTAATAGCAAATAAATTTGAGGGCATTTTCCATGTATGATGTGCACCACAACCCTAGACCTTAGCTAAAGTCACAAGCAAATCTCCTGGAATTTTTGCTTATCTCTAAATATTTCTAGATAGTTTATTTGGGGTAGAGAGAAATAACTTTCAGGACTAATCCGGGGCAATAGATATGAAGCTTAAACAGAAGATCATAGAAGATAGAGACCATAACACAGAAAAGATGTAAAAGTTATTTTAATAAATCCTTCAATTCATGCAAGTGGCTTCACATTCTCTGCAATAGTACATGATAATCCCTTTCAAAGATGTTTGTTACACCACTATGTCCTCCTCATTTTTAAGAGCACAAACAAGTTATAAAAATTTGCATTTGCTCTAGAGATGCTTTGAACCGAGAAAGCAAAATTATCCATGAAAACAAAAATGGTGGGAAACGCTGCTATCCAAATAGGAATTAATGAAAGAATTAGTATGTTATAACTGCATGGAGAATTTAAAATGACAAAACTCCACGACAAAAGAGAAAAGCCTGATGGTAAACTACTAAAATACTTTTAGAGATCTAAGCAAGTTCTTTGGCTCTGCAAAAAATATTTCCATGCTCAATTTATTCCTTCATTATCTGTACAGATGTGGTTAACTACAGCATTAATAATTCCACTGGCTATGAAGGGACAAAGAGGAAACAGTCATAAATTACTGGAGGTTGTACAGACATTTTAAAGAAAGGAAAATAAATGGGAGAAAAATGAGCACACAGTGCTGGATAGCACACGTGGTATTTATAAGTAGGTAGATGAGAAAAAAAAATGACTCAAATCAAAATAAAAATCAGACTTTGTTCTAATATCAGATGGAGGAAGCTACATCCTCATTACAGAACAAACAAATATCATCAACTGACTTACACAAAAGGGAAAAGGAAAACAACAGGAAAACTTGCCAGCTGAGGAAAAAGGTAGTCAGGTGCCAAAGATCATTTTAGGGCTGCAGCTGTCTCTCTATGCCAAGTTTAAAGAGTTAGCTGTTCTAGAAGTGTATCAGAGAAATGTCATCAGGGAGTTCAAATACAGACCTTGTAAGGAAAAATTCCATGGAGCAGACAGCGAAATTCCAGGATTCGTAGGAATTTGATTAAGATTCGTCTTGCCATTTCCAGGGTTCAGCATCAAAACAACTATTCCAAAAATGCTACCAAAGATCCTTTTTTCCTGCTCACATCCTACTTAAAGAGTCACCAGTCCCCTGTGTGTTGATCTGAATTTAGTTCTGCACATCCTACTCCAAAGTAGACTACTTCTAGACTGTTACTATATCACTACAGATCTATTTTTACTGGGCAGCACACAATGCTCCTGGGAGCATTGACACAACAGCTGACACAAGTTTGTTCTCAATATTTTAAGATTATTCATGTATAAGGCTCTCAGCAATGTTCTATAGATGTTTTTGAGTAGCACTGGTGATGAGTATATTTTTAACTATTTTAGAACTGTAAAGGGCTAAATCTGGCCAAAAAGTAACCCAAGAGAAAGTAACTGTTTTTCTCATACTACCGTGTGCTTGTAACTAACCTGTAAAGTCTGATTATTTTTCTGGTTTGGGGTTTTTTGTTTGTTTGTTTCTGTGTATTTAAGTAAAAAATTAGTCTGGATAGCACTGATATCAGAAGTGATATAAAGGATGAACTATCATTCTTATATATTTCATCATATAAAGGATGAAATATCATTTTGTGATATTTCTGGGAGCTTACCAGGAACCCCTCAAACAGATGATGAAGGAGGAAGGATGTAAAGGTGTGCAAACCAAAACCGAAAGTGATTCATTACAAAACATCTGCACTTTGTTTTCAAATACATCACATATAGATACAGCTGGAAAAAAAAAAGTAGCCAAGACAGATGCAGGAAGAAAGTCAGATCTACAAGCATTGCATCACGTCCTTTAACACCCTCAGAGCCACCTGCCATTTATTCTAGCCAGGAAATATTTGTTACAGCCTAAATGTTAGCCAGAAGTTCTGCAGCTCATTCTCTTCAATCAGAAGCAAACAAATGGTCCAAAATTTACCAGTTTTGAGGGAAGTGACAAAATGCAATTTTGTACCTCTCTAGTTACAAGGGTGACCAGTACACAATGTGTGTGGGAAGTGGGGGGAAGGTGATTATTTGCCAGAAAGGCTACATGACTATCAACAAGTATTGTCATAAGAACTTTAAAATCTATGTAACAAGCATGATAAAAAATGGAACCACACAACTTTATAATTCTACTGGTACTCAACAGTTCATTAAACATTGTGATGCATTATCACAGCAAAAGCAATTAAAGTTGTGGGTATCCCACCCTTGGAGGCATTGAAGGCCAGGTTGGATGGGGCCCTGGGCAGCCTGAGATGGTACATGGCAGCCCTGCCCATGGCAGGGGGTTGAGGCTGGGTGAACTTTAATGTCACTTCCAACCCAAGCCATTCTATGATTCTATGAAATCATGGTTACTGTATTTCACTGCTCTTTCCAAGTAACCAGCATCCTTGTCTCTTTCAGTAATGGTCAGACAAATCAAAAAGGCTACATACATTTCCTGTTGAAAAAACCGCCTGTCAGTCATATACTTTTCTATGTACAGAACAAACTTGGCCATAAAACTGGAACCTCAAAATCCTGCTTGTGCCTCAAGAATCATATCTAGGGACACAGAAGAGAGAAGATACTGAAAACCAAACAAGCAATCAGAGGTTTGTCTTAAGTACAGTCTGACTACGTTCAAGAGTATTTTAAACAAACCTCTAATATTAAAAAAAATAAATTCTTACACTTTACAAGTTAGTAAAATAAATATTAAAAAATAACCGCCTTAACAAAAGTCAGTGCTGCCCTTTGGTACATGTATATTTACACTAAATATATGATATTTCAAGTTCTAGTGTCAAGAAGAGTAAAAGCTCAAAGAAGGTTTATCAAGTTTAGAGGTGTCTATTTTTCACTGGCTGTGTCTCCCTGAGGCATGAAGATAAGAATACTTCTTTGGAATACATTCAAGAAGGAAGTTTTAAAAATAAGCCCAATTGCACACAGTGCCATTGGCTCTCCAGTTTCATTTTGACTATTAGAGGGAGATAAAACTGTTACTGAGAGGAACATTTACTTTTTGTTGGGTTTGGTTTTTGTTTTTAAAACAAGGCAAGTTTCATAAAGGAACAAGCTGTTCTCTGTGATACCTAGGACAACCACTCCACTACATAAAGATAGTATTTCATCAGCAGTATTTTGCATTGCAGTTACAGTGTTGTGTATTACAGTCTTTCTGCTCTATAAATCTCACTGTTTTGGTTCAGTTTGAATGTCAGGATCCTAAAGCAAAGAACAAAAAAAACCACAGAAGGCTCACGTAACATAGAAGTGAACCAAAGAATACAGGACTAGGACTTCAGCATCATGGCCAACAATTTAGATTAAAGGACTTCAAAAGTCCAAGGAAGGGAGCTAGGAGAGAACAGGAACTTTTAAGCCAGAAAGCATTTTGAACAAGGAAATTGCTGGCAAGCCCTGAAGTAGATCACTAAATTAAATAAATAAATTTACAAAAAATAAAAATAAAAAGAGAGAGAAAGGAAAAAAGCCATCTTGTTCTCTTCTGACTCAAGCTAGAACCTACAAGAGTTTTGACTTACTGCACGTTTGGACTTTGAGTAATCATTAATATTTTAGGCCCAAAGCTCTTGTCAGGACCACATTACTAGATCAGCCTTTCTGGAGAGGTTGCGACCATTCCTCCTCAGGGACAGGAGACCTCTCAGCAGAACTGAAGAACGAGCAGGAAGGCTGCATTCATGCATTCTTCAGTAGTCTGGGGAAAAACTTGGTGAGAACTGAGGCCACATATAGAAATAGAAAGGCACTGAGCTGTAAGCCTAGAAACAACACTCTTCAGGACTTTATGTAGCAGTGCATGTAAAAATGCTTGAAGAATTAGACTAGAACTCCACAAGACAGTAATTTGGATTCTGGTAATAATGGACACTCACTGCCCTCTCCCCTTTTAGTTATTAAATTGCTGACTTCAATCAAAGCAGAACATAAATACATTTACTTCCAAACCAAATTACAAAGGAGAAAACTGGTTCTATATAGAGAAGGAACAATGGATATGCTGCCTACTGTCTTATCTACTTCACTTAACCCTTATCACAACGCGTATCTTTTCTCATTTTTTTCTTCTTCCATTCCACTACACCTCAGTATTCTAATTTCCTTTGATGCTTGTCTGTATATCATCAGTCTCCAACACATACATGGACATGAATGAACACACACACACACACACACATTATATCCTGCTTGCACTGCACTCACCTACAGTTCTATTCCACAGCTAGCAGTCCAGGGAAGAAAGGGTGGAAGAAACGTGGCAACAGCAATGCTTACAATTCTTGTGAAGGTTTAGCTTTGCACATTGCAAATAGCACTATTCCCAGTGCAACGCAGGAACCTCAATTTACAAGCTTCTTCTCTCTCAAAATTAAGACATACATAATAAGTGCTTTTTGCAAAGAATTCAGAAATCCCTATCTGATAAAGCTTACGAAAGAAGCGACCATAGGTTTGGAACAAATTAGCTTTGTTTTTTTTTCTATTTTCAAAGTTTAGGTGGTTTGGTTTTGGTCTTGGAGAAACTGGAAGGCTTTTTGTGCATCTGTCAACAGCTTATGCATGCTGTTCGTTGCTTCTTTTTTTTTTTTTTTTTCCTCTTAAATGGATGACAGACAACACTTCATCTAGAAATAATGGTAAGTATGTAAGCCAACTATGCTTTGTCCTTTGAATTTACAGAGACAAAACTGAACTCCTCCTCCTATGCCTGGCTTTCAAGAAGCTTACAGAACTGGAATCAGCAACTTCATTTTAATATACTTTCTTCTAAGCAAACATTTTTTTCCCTTGAAATTCTATTCAGAACATCAGTTCTTTCCACTGTGTTCCTAGAACTTCTACAACAGCACAAATGCCTTGTTTAAAGGATCACTTTCTTTCCTCTTTACTTCAAAGCATACAGAGCCCCATCTAAGGAGAAGAACTTCATGGTTCCATCAAGGCAACACAGACGAAGCATCTAAATTTAAATAAGGTCTTTCATCTGACAAACAGTATAAAAAGACTCAACATAGCTCATTCCTTAATTATATAAACTTGCACTTTGACATCACATTTCCCCAAACAAGGCCCAGGCTGTGCTTCAACTTCAGTACTGCAAGAAGATTTACCAGACAGAAGGAAAAAAAATAAGTCTAAATTGCAGCTTTTCAGCTTTGGTTTGGACTCTCACAGTGATCTGGTGCACACAAAAGCTTGGCTTCCTACTTTTCATTTCTCTCTCCTGTCATATATCAGTGCAAAAGACACTGCCTCTCCTATGGTTCCAATCTGTCTGAATTTATAAACTTTACCTACGAGCACACAAGGTTTAATGGGCGTTGCCTCTACATAAAGATCAATATCTCACTTCACTAACTTTAGCACAGAAGAAGTAAAGGTCTGCAAATATCAGAACATAAACCAGCTACAAACAAAGTGTTCCATAAATACAAGCCTAGAACTGATTTCAACATGCTAGCAGTACAACCAGCTACAAGCCTAAGTTGGTATCTTCTAAACACAAATGCAAAGAAGTTTTAAATGCCTGCAGGATTAAGATAACAATCTAAAGACAACCATTAACATCATCTGTCTGTCACCACAATATTTCCAAATACAAAGTTGGACCAGTCCTGACAAAACTCACTCTCAAGAAGTCTTCGTTTCATTAAATTAATGGTTATTGTTCTCAATATTAATCAAGAAAGAAAATCCTTTTCATATCTGAAGCTTCGTTACAAGATAAGAAAAACTGAATTGGAAGAGGTATCAAGGACAATGTGAGCCCAGGGGTCAGCAAAGGCAAGGGACAACTTCCTTTAGATGTAGATACTCTGAGAGCACTGAACCGTATCTCAACCTACTGATGTTCGTAGGCTGCTATAAGAGTTTTTACGAACAGCCTTGAACACTACCAAATCATGCTAATAAGCATAACAAGCATGATAAATTGAAGAAATGGAATTTGTTGCTTTGACTAGCTTTCTTGCTGGTGGCAGCGCAGTCATCCTGAATAAAACTGGTTATGATGTTTCACAAGGGAATTTACAAAAGTTGCTATTTCATTTATTTAACTCTAGAGCGAAAAAGTAATAGCTTTCCTCCAACACAGGAGAATGAACAGCCCCCAGACCTTGGTACTTCCTCCTGTAACTGCAGAAATAAATGGGATGACAAAGACCTCAGTGACATACTCCACAACTTAAGCCAGATTTAGAATAGCCTTAAAAGAAACACTATGCAAAGACTCGGTTCTAAGAGAAACCATTTCACCATCTTTGATCCCAGCAAATTTGCTTTGACAGTTACAATAAAGAAGAGGTTGCTGCCATAAGCCTGCTATTCTGATCACCTCCTAGAAGTTGGCATCCCAGGAAAAAAAATCAGAAAAACAGTTCATGGGAAAAGCACAAATAAAAGAGTGGACAAAATGCACATTCAAGTGCAGTAACATGCCTGGCTATTGTGTAGGCATCCCATACAGTTAGCAGAATTGAGCAGCACCATTCTCTCTTTCAGAGGGTATTTTTTAGAACACACAGAGAAGAGCGTCTAAAATTAGTCTGCCAAACACCTCACATTCCACTTATCCTCTCACAGCAGCTTTTCATTCTGTTTTCTTGAAACTCTTCCATCCCTTGTGGAAAACAGATGATTTATTCTTAACGGAAGTGTGCTAGTTATTCTGTGGATGAGCTGTGTGTGTGGACAGCAGCTGCTGCAGCAGGTCAATAAGGGCACCACAGGAAAGGCAGTATTGCTTTTCTCTCTCTTTAAAGATGGATCACAAGCACGGGCTTCACTAACGAGTATTGACTACCTCCTCTAATTACTGCATTCCAGAACTCACATTTCCAGTGGACTACAAACCTCAGCACAGTCTGCAGATGCCATTTACCCTGTCTAGGTTTTACTGGCAAATTTAACACTCCATTAAGGGGCAAGCAATCATTTTTATTTTCTTTAAATAGACAATATGTATTTGTCGTAACTCCAGAAATAGTCACAATACTTAGGAATTTACTTACTGATGCTTATCATAATTTGAAAAATTATGTATCTGAATCTGTTGGTCTGCCTGCCTAAAGTTAGAAAATACAAATGCACTATTTAGACTTGTAAATTAGTGAACTGGTTTTCAGAAGAGCTCAAACTTTCATTTCCTCAGAAAATCAGGCTATTTAACTATTAAATTTGTTCAGAAAATCCTGGCAATAGAACTGAATAATTTCTGCCTTGCCCTCAACTCTCTAATTAATCGCAATGAGCAATACGTTTGCTTTCCTTATGCATAATTATATATAGATACTCCACTCTAATGAACTACACATAGGAATTTAAAAGACATTTTAATTCTGAATTGCATTGCTGGCAGACTAGAATACAGTTTAAACATATATATATATTTTCTTTTTCTTTTTGCCTCTTAACACTCCAGAATAGACAAATCCACAACTGCTTTTTTACTTAAATATTCACTGTGTTAAATATCTGCCTTAAGAAAAGAAGCTCCACAGAAAATGATGACACCTATACTACACTCTTACTATTGTGAAACATTTTTTAACATAATCACAGTAATATATTAACTTACCATAGAAAATACCTAAAAGCATTTAAGAAATCATGGATTCACTCCTTCTGCTTGGCTTTAAACACAGGGTATCAAGCTTGCTCCCTGTGTGCATCCTCAGTATACGCACCAAAGCAAGCTGTACAGCCTACATGCTGAAGGGCTCCCATCTTTCACTTCCTTTTGCAGTTCTCAAGACCAAAATAAGAGGGAGAGGTTTTGTTCACCAGAGTACTGTACTTCTGAAAAAAACAGCGTATTCAAAAAACAACTGAGAAGTGATTTACTCCTATGTTCTGATGCATCCTCTCTTATTAATTTGCACTGATCTAGTGACATATAAGATACCAATGTTTAGCCAAAGATCAGAATGTTTTCCCCTCCTTCTTATTGCTGCACTTTACACATCTAACAAATATTCCAGAAAGTGAATTCTTAAGTGTCTGGATGAATGGAAAGCACACTACTGCAGCTACCCAAAGAATATATTATTAGACTGCACTTCAAGAGTGATTTGCTTACTGAGTTTTGCCTATTACTTCTATAGGAAAGCACCAATGGACATTAAAAATGTCTTTTTTTGTTATCTACATCTGAAGACCGTCAGATCCCTGCCAGTTAATCTTTAAAACAACACACCTCCACTGCAAATACACTGTAAATATGCTTTACCTTCCCCTGCTTGTCTGGCTGAAGGAGGAAGTTGTTTCCATAGGAGGGAGGCACAGTTATCGCAACTTCCAGTTTCTACTTCTCAGTTTCACAAGCATTGGAGTAGTGAGATTGTATCAAACAGTTTTGGAGAAACCCTGCAGCTGAAATATCTTGTTCTCACTGTGCACAAGGTCAGTCTTTTTACAGGATGTCTTTTCACCACAATGCTGTTCAAGTCTTCTCAAAACAAGCAAGACCAGCCTAAAAGTGATAATTAACCTAACGTAGTTCTGGTTTCTCTAATTTACAGCCTATGGTGTGAAAATACCCTGAGAAAATATACAGGAACACTGTATTTAATCTTGTCCACCATGCTGTGGAAGTAATTTATGCAGCAATGTATAACAGAGATATCAGGTAAATAAAACATAGTAACTCTTCTGGTTTTTTGAATGAAGAAGGAGGGATAACGATCCTTCCAGGTTTCTTTTACCTCTAGAATTGTCTTCTAAGCAAACGATACCTTTCATAAAACAACCATAAGTAGGTCAAAAACATTTTCTCAAAAGACATACTTGCAAAACTTCTGAAGGCTTACGATTTGCCTCTGAAATGAAAAGTACACGTAGGAATAAAATTATTAAAAAGGGAAGTTAATCATTTTTGAAGAAAAAAACTATAAACATTCTCAATCCTTTCAAAATTGTATTATCTGCTACACAGAGCTGCTTGAATAAAATAAAAACTCAGAAATTATGCTATCAACACAGGTTTCAAGTGCTTAAAATAGACTTTCTGGCCAAGATCCTAAATGTCTACAACAGTGTGTTTTCTGTTCGTTTGTGTTTTTTTGTTTGTTTTGTTTTGTTTTTTTAAGCTTAAAATGTGAATAATCTTCTGCTAAAAATATCGAGGCTTTTATTTTAATGCAACCTAAAATGTTTGTTTTTTTTCTCGTTTCATTTGAAAGCACTCTACAACTCTCAATTAAAATCCCCAGAATTTCACAGCACCCAGCCAGTCTCCAACTGCATCTGTTTATCTGAGGACAAATAGAAGACTTCAGTTGTGTGAAACAATCATCCCAGCAACACCCCCAGCACGCAGTACTCTGTGGTACCATTTATCTCTGAGAACTCCAAGGCATCTTGAGAATTACAGTCACCATGCTGAGGGCTATGGCTGATCAGTCAGTGTGATGATTTAGTAGAGCTAGGATTAACTTTACTGGTCAGGTCAATGTTTTCAAGGGGGTAGCAAGATATTGGCACAGGCAATGCATGATTTTTAAGTGGCTTTAATGTAGTGACACATGTAACAGTTAAACAAATCTTTCTTTTATTTTTTTAAACTACTACTGGATGTGATTCAGTAAACAACTCAGTGTTTTGGCCTGTAGACTGTTTGTTCCTACTTATGAGTCAAGCAAGCTTAACAGGTATGCCTGCTTCTTATGTCCAAAAAGTATAGCCATCAACATGTATGTCATTCCTTTTTATGTTGCTCAGCAATAAGGAGGAAGGACAAGACAGAAAACTGCTGAGACAAACTGATTCTGCCAACCATCAGCATTTCAGAAAAGGACTCACTAAGCTTTCAGAGAATACTCTGAACCACTTAAGTAACTTAAAAGTAACTTAAGTTATTGCTTTAAGTTACTTAAAACATGGGAACATGAGAAGAAGGTTGCATTTGCACTAGTTGGTTTTTGGTTTTTTTTGGTTTTGTTTTCGTTTTTTTTTGTAAAGCAAGAGGACTGCCATGAAAGAATAAGGCAAAACTGAGTTTTAGAAAGGTTTTTACTATTCAGCATAATAGCTGCAATCTTCAAATGGAAAGTACACTACAGGGATTACAGCAGAAGGGATTCCAGCCTCTAAAAGGTTAAGGGCCTTTCACCAGCTGTAATCATCTTTATCCACTTCCATAGACAGCCTATGCTCAAATTCCAATTTGTTACCATTACTTCTAGCTACAAGTTTGCAACTCACAAAGAAAGAAATATGCAGGTAAGTTGGTGCATTTTCATTCTAGGCTTTGAACTAAGAAAGAAAAAGAACATGTTGAGCCACAGCTAAATGTGGGCATTTTACGCTGTGAGAAGGATCTTTAGCATATACACAATTAATCTGTGAAAGGGAGAACTTTCAAAAAGAAAAATGAAGTCTGCAGGGAACAAACCTGTGTTCTGCCCGTCCATATTTCTTTCACCTTGAACATAAAAAAGACCAGGCGTCATCCAGTTGATAAAGTATTAAACCCCTCACCTTTTCTTATCTCTTGGTCAATTTAGTCGACACAGTCACCTCTACTGAACCATAGCATTACCAGGCACTGAATATTTGCAAATGACTTTACAGTGGAACTGAACCTCAGTGAAATTAGAATTTGTTTTACTGGTTGTACTCCAGCCCTACAGAGTTTCAAAAAAGTTCCAACAAGGTCAACATATGAGCATTCCCCTCAGGTGTAGCTCTTTCTCATGTCACTCCATGTTCTGTTCTGTTCAAAACAATGTGCAATGAGGCACTTCACTAGAACACACATACAAAAAGAAGATATGGGGAAGTACACAAAACAGACTTCTTTGGTAACCAACAGATGGAGTAATGGCAGCATTTGGAGACATGAGCTCCACTGTAATGCAATGTGTTCCTCAGCATGGTCAAAAACACTTTGTATATGGCCAACATAGTTACCAGGTTGCCTTCACTGTGTATAAAGAGCTTACCACCTCTAAGGAGCTTCTTGGGTTACACTGCTGTAAAATTAGCTTTGTTATAAAGAAAATTACATTAACTGACATTGAATGCAATTCAGCTTCAGATTTCAAAAATCAGATTCTTGTCATAAGTTTTATACGTTATACTATATTCATAATCATTGTAACCACAAGCCCAGAATCAAAAAGACAGTCCATCCCAGTAGTCTTCTGCTAAATTAAGTGCTCGGCAGTGAATTATTTGATCATTTTCAGTGTACCCAGATGTATCTGAGTCTCACCAAGCACACAAATAAAACAAGAGCTGACCATTCTGCATTTTCATTTTCTATCTTCAGTATTTCTTCTACGTGTTCACAACAGAAAGAGCTTGTTTTCCTTCTACACAGCACTGGAACAGGGAAAAGAAAGAGAACAGAAGGAGAATCTCAGTGGAAAGGGTCCAGTGAAGCAAAAACTGCTGCCTCACATGCTGATTCCTTGAGACTGTGGAAGCAACAACTGCTTCAGATGCTATTGGACAATTCATCTACAGAAGAATCAAACAGAGAGCAACCTGTGTACTGCCCTACACTGTTATAAGCAGTGTTACCAGTAAAATTCATTGTTTACATCCAGCAGAAAAGCACTCACATTTTCTACTGAAATTAATGTGCTATATAGAAGAAAACCAGCTTGTCTTCCTCATTGTCATCAACAGAAAATATTCCAAAGCCAGTGATAAAACACTGGTGACTTCACTGTCTCAGTTCACTATCTTTGGCTCCATGTGCAAAACAGCTACTTTCCTACAAGAGCAAGCACGCAACATTATTTAAACATAAATGAGGGCAGATAATCCTGAAGAATAATCTCAGTTTGCATAGTCCTTTTCCCTGTTACTCCATAAACTCCATATGGCGTACATGGTTACATCCAATGAAAGACAAAAAGCAGTGGCTAAGAGATATTGATCCTGACCTTTATTTTTTAATATGAAGAACAGAAAGCAAGGCTTAATCTCTGAGAAAATGACATTATACAAATGAAGGTTTACAACTTGAAGGTATTAATCATATCCAAATGCTTAAACTGAAACGATATCCATATCCAAATGCATCAAGTCCAATCTATCAAATCACATTAGGGATTATAACGGCCCACTGTTTCATACATATGGAGTATTTTATGACTATAATAAAAGCTGCTTAGAAAACTGCTATATGGCAATACCCACAACAAAGTGAATGCATACAGAAACCATTCTGCTTGGCACAACAAAACAGTACAGCAGTTCAGTGAAGATGCCCAGGTGATAAGGGTACTGTGAGCTAGCAGACACCGACCATCAGACACCTTCCTCTTAGAGGAGTTTTTATTTTATTAATGACAGTTTTTAGTTTCTGAGTTTCTTCTTTAACTTTTAAAGGTGTTCCTTATTTTCTGGGAACTTTTACGTAATATTCACATCAATTGCTCTCATCTCCCAAATAGGCAAACTCTGACCCAATGCTGTTTGGAAAATAAATAAATAAAAGATTAATTCATAACGCACTGTAGAAGAATCTATACCCTTTGCATCCAATTGCCTTCTGTCTGCTTGAATCACAGAACTGCAGGGGTTGGAAGGGACCTCTAGAGACCACTGAGTCCACCCCCCCTGCCAAAGCAGCTCCCTAGCCCAGGTTGCACGGGTAGATGTCCAGGCGGGTCTTGAATGTCTCCAGAGGAGACTGCAAAACCTCTCTGGGCAGCCTGTGCCAGTGCTCCATCACCTGCACTGTGAAGAAGGTCATTCATGAGTTTAAGGTAAAAACAGAGGTTCCTCTTAATTAGCACTGGATTTTATTCTATTTTTTATTCTATGCAATTTCCTAGCAGCTGCTGTGAAGCTGTTCAAATGTTTTCATTTAAAATTGCGCATGCTTACCAGTTATCAGAATTCTCCTGCCTTCTCTCAGAAAGATCTTCCAGTATAAGCCCACACACCATGAAAAATAGTAGAAAAAAAATTCTTTGCATAAAGTGTTCTTTCAGCACCGTGCACTCAGCTCACTGCTCTCTCTCCTTTCAGTTATTAAATTGCTCCTGTTTCTCTTTCCCCTTGTGTACCATATCTGGAAAAAAAGCCTTATCAGAAAGCTGATCCTGCTTCTACGCCCTAAGGCACTGTAAACAATATTGTATTTTAACTTCAAACAATCTGCCCTTGAACACGTACAAACAAAAATTTTAGCCTTAATACTTCAGAGTCTTAAGCTCTTTGTGTTGCAGGTTTCAGCTCTGCTAGCCTTACTCACACTCACACTGATTTTAATAAGTATGCTGTCCTTGTCAAGCATGAGATATTCTCACTTTCATATTTAAACAGTTTTTTTTTCTTTCTGAAACTGAAGCTAATATCTGACAGCAAACAGCTGCTTTGATTTCTTAAGAGAAAACAATGAGAAATTCCTCAATTTCCATGCCAAACGACAGACTTGGAGTAGCATGTGGGCACACAGTCCAAATGTTAGTGACATGAAGGACTACCTCAGAATGAACATACGGGAAGCAGAAGGACAGCCATGCTTCTTTTTTGCTGTACATACTTTTGTACTAGCAAATAGGGCTGAACAGAGCACTGTACAAGATGGAAAACTACTAAATATATGCACTCCCACAACCTTCAAAGAGCAAAAGTCATCTACTTCTGCTCAGTTCTCTAATCTCCTTCCCAGGGACCAAAGGACAGAAATAGTGAAAATTATTTATTTATTTTTGAAAGCCAGCATTGGTGTGAATGATAGCACTCTGCTCCCCCAGGGCAGCAGAGGGAAACTGAAGCTTCTCCTGCTGCAAACTCTCTCCAAAATGTTAGTCTAAAGGAAAATTTCTGAAATTTGTAACTGAACTACAGAATATATGCATAGAGTAACACCTCCAGGTGAAAGTGGCACTTGCGACACTTAGTAGGTATAAACAACATAAGCTGATTTTGCATTTGAAGTGTTGTATATTCATTTCTCTACAAGTGAGGGTTTGGATTCTGTAGCTCAAGCATATCTGACTATTCAGGCTGTCATGACCAGATGCATTACCTGGAGAAGAATTAAGTTAAACTGCTGTGCCCCACATGTTCCCCAAGCACACGGTTCAGAAGCATTACCAAACATCTTGCTGACACTGGCATTTTTTTCCTCAGTGTCAGCTTTAAAATCACTTTCGTTTTTGAAAGGGTTCTGTTAATATTATCTCACAAAACCACAGTGAATGACATGGATTTTACAGAATAAGAGTCTGAATGTGTGTCAAGTAAGTTTATAAGACTATGAAGGCTTTGCAGTGTTTTACATCTGAGGATTATGGTCCTGCTCGCAGTTGTGAAATGCTCCGTGCTATTTCTCATGAATGCTGAACAGGTGTGAAAAATGGCTTTAGTCATCACTGCTCAGAAAAAGAAATCTGACAATTTGGACACCCTTAAAAATAATATTTGGTTTTCTAAGTGATGTCAACACTAAAATCAGCAAATCACAGAATGTGCATGGTGAAATCACTTAATCTTCTTCATTCAGGATCCATCAGTTTCATATCTCAACATTTTCTGTAAGTTACAGGGGAAAAATAAGTATCTAGTCCAGCCCAACTGCTGACTAGTATTTACAAAGCAAAGAGCATATGATATTTTCAAGGGTAAGATTCACATTACAGACCAAATTTCAACAGACACAGCTGATAGTCAGACTTTAAAACAAATCTGCATCTTTGTTGCAGCTCAAGCACTTTTGCTGAAAATAACCAAACTTATACAAATGTAGGTAACTGCACAGTGCTGAACACATATGAAAAGCAGAGATCAGACTTAAAACTAGGAAGTAGTTAGTTCTCCACACTTAAGCTGAACAGGAACTTGGTTATTTCAGCCATATTAAAACCCTTGGAGAGCTAGTTCATTTGGGTTATAAGTTCCTTTAACTTCTTAGTGCAATGAATTCTAATATTGTTTTCAACCCTATCAGCAAAAGCCTTTTAGTATATTCTGTGCACAAGCCCTTATACAGACAATAGGATAAAAACTGAAAAGGGTAATTCTCAGCATGGAAGTTGAGTGCTGAGGATAGCCATGCTACTACTAACTCTTGCTGGCAATACCCAGCAGACAGGATGGATTTTTTAATTCCCCTCCTTTGACTGCATGTCAGGAGTCTTACTGTGAAGATCTACACTGTGCTTGATGTGGGTCAGGGTAAGGATATAAGGAAGTTTAGAAATAGGTTATGTGCAAAATCAGCCAGTAGGACTATTGTGTTTTTACTCGCTTGCACCCTTGCAGCCTACCATTCAACCCAACCACAAAAGCCACTCCAGAGTCGTACAGATGTTAGCTTCTCCTCCCTAGCCTAGCTTGGCAGGCTCTAACCAGTGTGTGAACAGCCAGCTCAGTCATTAGCATGCCCTTCACTTGGAAGCCTGGGGAGCATATTTGTCCCTTGGATCAGATATAGATCAACAAACGATAAAGGATGCTGTTTACTGCATTATCATTCATTATTCCAGAGAGTGCAAATGTAATCAGAGTAACACTCAGTTCAGGTTACCAGGAGAACCTGATGAAAGTCAAACTTCTGAAGTAGTAACCACAGTTTTCTAGTAAGGACAGAAATTTCTACTGCTAAGCACATGCTACTTAGCTGTTTTCAAAGTTAAAATGCATCTTAATTCCCATAGTTCAACATTTCAAAGAAAACTAAGCCAAACGCAAAAAGACAAATTACTTTACATACTAATGTCATGGTTCTATGATATTTTTGTTAGTGATATTCCACATCGTAACACCATGTAAAGCACTGGGAGTTAAACAGTTAATGCTCCAGTTCCATGGATCACCGATAGTTCCCGGTATCCCTGTTTCAGAAAAGTAGAACAACTACATACCCCAGAGGACTTTGCCTTACTTTGTGTTCTTCATCTTCTGCTCAGAGAGAAAGATAAAACTGTTGGCAAGTCAGTTCTCCTCTTTCCCCTTTCAGATAGTCTCAGTAGCATGTGTGCTCCCTAGCCATCTCACCTTCAGCACTAGAGTAAGGCCTTTGGTTTCGGACACTGTCTCTCTCTCTCTCATTTTATTTGACTTATTAGCTTCAATTCCAATTATATTGTATTATATTGTGTTATTTTGCATTCTGATAATTTAGTAAATTAGCTTTCCTCCTCAGATCGTTGCCACTGTTTTGTTTTTAGGTCCATCTCCCTTCCCTTTCCTAGGGCACGGGTCCGTGATTACCCTCCACCCATCTGTCATGGAACCAGGACAAACCAACCTGTAAACCACTGACAACTAATAACGCATTAGGCTGCTCCAAAAGCAATGCCTCCTGTTTATTTCCATGGAATCTAAAACAGCTACAAAGAGCACAATAGCACTGTTTGATAAAGCAAATTCTCAGCCACAAAATGCTATTTTTCAACATAGTAACCACTGTTCGCTCTGTATTTTCACCAGCAATGAAAAAGAGCCTGCATGCTGTGCTTCTAAGTGCCTGCACCAGCGCAGATGACCAACTGTTCATGATGCTGAAAGGTACCACCCAACGTCCTACTGTGCTCACATCCTCTTGTAAAACATGTGAATGTGATTCGTGTCAAAAGACACAGAGTCAAAGATACTGATACAACACCTTTAAATCCAATCAGCAGATAAAATTGATTAAAGGAGTAAAATTTCCTTATAAGGCATGGAAGGATAAACTAAGAACAGAACTCTATCTGCATCTCAAACACTAACCCTGCAAAACGGAGCCCAGAAGGCGCATCCCTCAAACCAAGGGGTGGCAGAAATAAGCATTTCAAACACAGATCTTGCGAGACCGGCCTGGAATGCACCGAGGGATGAATCAGAGGGCATTAAGGAAAACAAACAGCCTTCATCCCAAAGACCACCTGAAGGAATGTGTGACCCCCTAGCGACTGGCCACACAAGGGTAGAAGGATAAAATGACTGACCAAAAGGAGGAGGGGACTTCAGGGAATTTTAAATAAGACACTGTATAAAAGACGAGGGAACCATCTTCTCAGTGTGCGTCGTTGGTGGAGCAGAGACCCCCTGGCACACCCAGCACTGCTTGCTTATTGCTTTTCGCATTTTGATTGTAATAAAATATTCCAAAAATTCCAACAAGACTCTGAGCATTTATGACACTCTGTCTGCTCTCCATAAACATTCAGTCACGTGGCAATAAAATGCAACAGAATACTGGCGGGAAGGTTCAACCTCTACTGCCATACCACCAACATCCACCTCTGACGTCGCTGGCCAACATAATAAAATAGGAGGCATCACTTTCAGAACAGCCCTTGTAGTTCTCATTTTATGACATATACCACAAAATCTAATGTTTTATAAGGTCTTTCCTGCAATCCCTATTTCACCTGAGAATTACTAAGTTTTTGCTTCAGAGAGATCAAAGCCGACTTCTTTAAGAGCTAAAAAGTCATAGCCATTGAAGGAGCACATAAAGGATGCCCAGCTTCTGAAGATCATCCTCAGGTATCTGTCATCCTGCATTCTTTCTTGAATACTGTAGTACCGTTAGCCCACAGGTCAATGGGTAGAATGCAAAAGGGATTCACTCTCAAAGACAAAATGCAATTTCTTAATGACCAGAATTAGCATTAGACTGAATGAAAGGAATGAAAACTATGCCCATATTAAAATTAGGGGCATTTTGGCAAGAGACATTTGAAGGTCAAACAGCACAATTGCATAGAACTCAGAAGATTTTCAGTTCTAACAAAAACAAATTATTTTCCTGTATCAGTGTCTGTGTTTTGATTCTTGAATCCCCAGTTCTGAAGATGAATGTAATTAGCCAGCAAGTTTCATTTCTTAACTCGGTTACTGATGTTAACACAAATAATGAGCATATTAATATTCAGCTAAGAAACTGAAGCACCACAGAGAAGACAGTGAACTGCAGTATATGAGCACAGGAAAGAAAAACAGTCTGATTATTCACTGTAAGAAGTTGACAAATCCTGATACAGACAAAACATTTAAAGAGAGACTTCAAATACTATATTATTAACTCCAACAATTATAAAATTTGAGTCAGTTATAGTTTTTTTTCCAAAATCTCTTGCAGGCTCAACATTGATTTTCAATTTTAAATACTGCTTTCCACCAGGAAGAGAATCTAGGAGATTGAAAAGGCGTTAGATCAGACCAGATGGAGAATAAATACTATTTGAATAAGAAGTCACCCTTCTGCTGCATACATGCTGTGCTTAAAGAATAGGCAGACCCTGGAAGGAAAAGAGATCAGTGGATCAGGATCCTCACCCAGATGAACAGCAGGGAGAAGGAGCTCTGTACTCCTTCCCTTCCTCTTCTACCTCCAGAAGGTACCAGAAGGAGGAGCTGCACTCAAGTTTGCAGTTTTGCCCAAATCTAGATCTCTCATAGTTCATATAAATAGAAGAAATGTACTGAAGATGTCCTTAGAAAATTATCTACTGTTTTTTGTTTTGAGTGTTGTGAGGTCCCTGAAGAAATCACAGAGAAGCTTCATTAAATCCCATTGGTGCAGATTCTCTAAGTGAGAGGGGAGAGGTTGAAACTCGGACAAGAGTCCACAGCAATGCTGAGACAGGTCTCATTGTGCAGTGCCAGCACTAGGAGGCCTCTCAGACCTCACAGGTTCCAAGTATGGAGAAGTTGGATGCAGTTACAGTGTAATTACACAGGTACAAGGCTGGGTACAGCTACAGGCACTGAAAAGCCTGGTAATAACAGTGACAAACTGAATTAAAGATCACACGTTTCACTTTAAAAAGCCAAAGTTTTAAAAAGGCCAGAAGAAATCACACCTCTAAATCAGACTGAAAACTTTTTAATTGTTAGTGTGCATTTTCTGTCTCCAACGCTCATCAACATCTGGGCACACTGGCATCTGTTTGAGAGGGAGGAATGTGCCTGTAATTATTTATGAGGAGAAGGCTAGACCTGTAATCCTGACGTGTTATCATCTATGCTTTGAGACAACGTTTCTTCAAAAGTCAGGAATAAATCACAGGATTTTATGTCTCAGATTAGAATTCCACCACGTTTTTCTGCCTTTCCAGGCTATTTTACATATTTTACATTAACACCCGTGACACGCTTAGCGTTAATACTTAGCAACTAATACATTCCCCTTGCTCTGCACTACCTTCTAACTCCATGCCTTTTGCCTCCAATTTTAATCCATTTCATATTTCATTTTACTAAATTCGGTATAATCAGCGGCAAATTGTTGTGAAACTCATTAAAATACATTCCTTTAATGTCTTGCTTTTTAAACTACCGTAGCAATTAGTTTGTCTCCTTTTCTGCTTTTACTCATTTCTCCCATGTCTTCCAATATAATCTTACTGTTGTGTAGTTATGCACTGAGACAACATCTCTGATTTTTATTTTATTTAGCAACATTTCAACAAAGCCCCAATCTTCCCTCTTCATATTCATTTCAAAAGTAGTTTATTCTGCTGCAGTTGATTCTGTTAAAAAGCTACTTCCAAGGCAGCTGCTTTGAAAAAAACTTCAGAAATCCCCCTTTCAACTTCTTCCTTTTGCTTTCCTGTGCATCTGATGAACCTATAGCTCTGGGACACCCCCTCTGTCAGAAGAACATGTGCTTGTTGATGTCCGCAGCTATGCATTTGATTAAGATGCTTCTACCATCAAGAGCAGAAGGCAACATTTATTCACAGAACCAAAGAATTGTAGGGGTCGGAAGGGACCTCTGGAAATCACATAGTCCAACCCCATGCTAAAACAGGTTTCCTACAATGAATTAGGAAATGCAGGAAAGCATCCAGGCAGCTTTTGTATATCTCCAGAGAAGGATGCTCCAGTTTCTCTGGGCAGCCTGTTCCAGTGCTCTGTCACACTCACAGGAAATAAGTTTTTCCTCATGTTCGTATGGAACTTCCTATGTTGCAGTTTACACCAATTGCTCCTTGTCCTGTGACACCGAAAAGAGCCTAAGCCCATCCACTTGACCATCACCCATTAGATATTAATAAGCATTGATAAGATCGCCCTCAGCCATCTCTTACCCATGCTAAACAGTCCCAGGGCTATCCACCTTTCCTCATAAGAGAGACGCTCCAGCCACCCCAGTCATCTCTGTGGCCCTCCTCCAGACTATCTCTAGAAGTTCCCTGTCTTTCTCAAACCTAGTAGCCAAGAACTGGACTCAGCCCTCCAGATGAGGTCTGTCGACTCGCAGTCAGCCTGCTGCCCAACAGAACACCCAGGTCCTTCTCTGCAGAGCCCCCTTCCAGCAGGTCAGCCCCTCACATGTACCAATGCAGATGGTTCTTCTTCCCCAGGCATAGGACTCTACACTTCCCCTTGTTGAGCCTCATCAGGTCCTTCTCCACTTAACTCTCCAGCCTGTCCAGGCCTCACTGAATGGCAGCACAGCCTTCTCACGTATCAGCCACTCCTCACAGATTTAGAACAATAGAAGAAATCATCATGCTCATACAAGTGTAATTATACAGCCTAGATTGACTTATGTTCAAGAGAAGTATTACATACAGTGTCCCATTCTCTAACAGAATACACTGTATTCCTCACAGCAAAAAAAACATTAGGTACAAGGTCTGCAGTCATTAATTTGGTTACAGAATTGAATTGATGATAATGCTCTTAAGAAAATGTACCCAGTATTAAGAGCAATAAAAGAGTAATGAGGGGAAAATAAAGCATTAGATTCTTATTTTAAAATTTTATTCATATTTTTCCTTTCCCTCTGACAAATTCTTAATCCTGGGAAGATGATTTGTCTTCTACAGCAAATACGTAACACTACTTTAAGACGTAACAGTGCAAAACACAGTAGTCAAAATGTTGTAACACAGATCCCATTGTACTTACAAACATCAAATAAAAATACTGGCCAACTTTAAATGGGATTTTGCCTGAAATGCTGAGAGATGAGATAGCCTTTCCCCATGAAAGTGGGTGAGAAGTCTGACAACCACAGATTTAAAAAGCAGAGATACTGACAAAGGACAAAATAACAACCAAAGGGCAAACGTTATTTTTCTGTACCAACAGCTTGCTTTTTCAGTATTTTCTGCTTTACTGGTCATCCAAAAGTAACACAGACACAGAGCAAGTTCCCCACCAGTCCAAAACTCTCCCAACTATGCTTATTCAGTTATCTGCAAAAACAACCTGTTCCTGTGATATTTGCGTAACAGACTAATTTGGATCATGTGTGCAAGATATTATTTTCTTAATTTGAAGCTATCCCTTCAAGCACATCAAGAATGGCATTTAGCAGCATTTACATCTCTTGGGGTCTACTGCAGAGAAGCCTCTCCTGCAAGAAGCAGACTTACACTATTAGCAAATCCTTGTCAAATTCTTCTTTGAAACTGTTGGGTTTTGTCACTGGCAAGTCAAGCAGCTGTGAATAAGAAGTCTAATCCTGAACTCCAGGAAGTCAGTATTACAAGAATGACAATTCCTGGGTAAAGCAGGTGTTGCTTGGCAAAAGCTACATAGCCACACCAACCAACCCAAAACACACACACAAGCAACCTTCCTGATGGTCTGCAAACTAAACTGTACACTCTTGCTGGCCCCAAAGGGATATCTTGATCCTAAATATTTGGAGAAAAAAAGGAGAAAAGAATCAGAAAACAGTAAAATCATATTCAGAAACTAAGTTCCATTTCCTGCCTCCTTCCACACAACACATTTGCTTCAATAGGAGGTACACGGTATCAATTTGGCCCGCAGGCACAGGAAGTTGTCTAATAACAGCAAAAAGGCAAATTTAATAGCTAATGCATTTCCACTGAAGTTCTGCATAAAGCAGTGTTTTTATATTTCACTCTCCCTCATCTTTCAGAGGGAAGGAATATTTAAAAGCAAATTCCTGAATACTTCCCCTCTATTCTCAATATTTTCAAATATCAGCTCTCCTTGAGATCTATCAACTTTAGAAAACTTTCACAAACCATGCACTTAGCAGGAAAGCACAGAAGGCAACTAGTTCTTCTTCACAGATGTACCTTCAATGCATCTAGGGATCCCAGCCCTGCTTAGATTAGCCCTCATTGCCATAAAGGCTTTCCCTGAACTCACTGTACAGTCACTGCAGACTGAGTCAATAACAGGCAGTGAGTAACACAGAGCCAGGAGCAAGGGGAACGACAGTCCAAAGTTAATTAGTTAATTATTTTCAAAAATAAAAATGGAACAAACCCAGCAACAGCAAAAAACAATGGGGCAAACTTTTAAAAGATGAGCCCCGGAATACAAAAGACATTTTTCATAGACTAGAATAGGACAGTGCTACATTCTTATTTGTCTAACTCCCAGTGCAAAAAGGTAACCCCAAAGACTGATTCACTTTTATTAACATAATCACATACAATCATATCAAGTTAACAGGCAGGGATGCAACTGCAGGAGCAGGGATTTCTTTTCCCTTTTCCCTGTCAGTGTTTGCAGATACCTTGCTGCAGTGAATGCTTTTCTGAATGCAAATTATCTCAGCTCCCCAAGACCCATGCTGCAGTGTCTGACACTGCCAACATGGAGTACAGTGCCAGCAGCCATGTATTTAGATAAAATAGAATGGAAAAAGCAGTCCAGAAAGGGTGTAAATTTGCACTTAAGTGAATGAAGCCAAAGAACCAGTACAAGATTTGCATTTCACAGGAAATGAACGTAGTCAATATGTAGCAAGGACAGAGGCAAACACACTGATATCAGAAGCTATTTACTGCTGCGAAAGCAAGTTACTGTGCCCTCACATTCTGAACTGCCTTCCCTACACAGCTAAATTAAGTTAACTCAGTGGATATACAGCCCTCTGGCACAGTTTAATCCAATGCAGCAACAAAGTGCTGTCAGGTTCACACTTTGAAGAGCTATTGGCCTGTGAAAAGTGCTGAGCAAGCAACGGCAGCCTACACCTGACTCTTGGCAGACATCTGATTTGGAGTTAAAGTACACACTTGCTTTTGAAGTACATATGTGTTCCAGTTAGTATCAACTCTGAACTCTAACACAGCAGGAAAAAAAATATCCCATTAGTTATTCCCATCAAAATGGATTATTAATCATGCTATTCCACAGAAAGTTCTTCTAAGATCTGTCTCTATATATCAGCCTTGACATTTTGCAGCCATCTCAAGACATCTCTGAAGATTCAAGCACTCTTTCATCCAGGCCTTCAAATTGATGTCAACTTCTGAAAGGAAGACACTTCCACTTGATCCTGGGGGTAGTTAAACACACCAACTTTTTTCAAGCATCAACACTGGCAGAGTTCAATTGCAATTTTCATGACAGTGAACCTAAATGACTTGGACCGTGGTATGTTCAAGAGGAGAAAGATATTTCCCATAGAGATTGGACACTTAGACTGCAATACACAACAGATGCCATAACATACTACTTGAGTAGCCACTTCTGCAGTGAAAGTGTTTCCAGACGAGACCAAGAACAGAAGCACTTCCAGACCTTATCTCCCAGAACAGAAAACCTGTAATATTCCCTTCTTCACCACGCCAATGTCAAGGGCTGTTGAGGAAACTCTTACATGTAAAGGAGTTGCATTAAGTATTATTATGTCTTCTTACTAATTAACACAGAATTTATTAATCTGAGGAGTTCTGGTGACTCTGCAACATAGAAAACTCAGAGGGTTGTTTTTTGTTTTTGTTTTTTCAAATTATTTATAAGCAAAAGTATGTCATACGACTAGTTTCTTCAGTTGATTGTCAGACATGGATCTCAAACAACTGTATGAGTCCAGTCCTCAGGCACAAGATAAGTAACTCTTGTATTTCACAACACTTGGCGTAGAAAAGGAGATGCATGGGTGACAGTAACTCCTTCCCTCTAGAAAGGATTTCGAGCAAGTCAAAGGCATACTCCTGCATTAGAAGGCCTCTCAAAATCCACTTTGTGTTTTGTAAGCTGGAAAAGAAAATGCAAGCATTGGATTTATTTTTTATTGGAAGGAACCCATGAGAACCGCCGAGTTCAACTCCTGGAGTTGACACAGTATTAACCATTGTTCTCAGAGATCACTGCAGTTTTGATAGAAGAAAGAACACACTCTGGTTTATGTTGCATCTGGGAATTAAAAGTTTGTACTTGCAGAATTGAGACAAGAATCATAAATCACTTATCAGCAGCAAAAGCCAGTCACATTCTGATAACAAAGAGAAAGCAAGGCTATGAAACTGCCTCAGGGTTACAGTGCTGCAGTGGTCACCACTAAACAGAGATGCCGATAAAAATTTAAAGACCCAGAACGAGAAAAGAAATTGCTTGTATACACAAGGTTTCTTCACAGCATGTTCTACCAGAAGTGGATTATGGATTATGAAATAAAAATGGAATTATTTATTTATTTATTTTACATGATAAAAGCTAAAATCATCAATAAGATTCCTCTTTAATTTCCCATGTTTTCAGATATTTCTTCTTCTCCATTTTGTGATTTTTTTTCATACTACAATCACATATATCAATCGTGGTTCTGGAAAGTACTCCGATATTTGTTAGCAAAATGCAGGGACACCTGATAAGCAGCATGTTGTTCTTGTCATAACCCCCACAACCTTGCTGCTACCCAAAAGCCACAAGAGCTTTCTATTACAGGTTATCGGTTAATAAGTACCGATCACCTGTAAGTTCAGTGTGTGCACAGAAAAAAAGAGCAACCAGAAAGGGTTGTAGATGATGTGGAATTGCTGTCCAAGAATCTGGGGTAATGATAAGCATATGGGACTGTTCAGCCTACAGAAGGTTCCAGAGATACCTGATAGCAGCATTTCAGTATCTAAAGGGGAGCTTCAGAAATGAAAAGGACAGACCCTTTAGCAGGGCCAGGACAAGGGGAAATGGTTTCAAACTAAAAGAGGGGAGATTTAGACTGGATTTAAGGAAAAAGTTTCTTATGGTAAGGGTTCTGAGGTACTGGCACAGGTTGCCCAGAGATGTGCTGAATGCCCCATCCATGGAGGCACTTGAGGTCGGGTTGGACGGGGCTCTGAGCAACCTGACTGAACTGTGGGTGTCCCTGTTCACTGCAGGGGGGTTGGACTAGGCCCCTCCTTGACTCAACTGATTTTATGACAGTGATTCAAAAGCCCGGTGAAGCTGAAATAAGAACTAACAAAGAGGACAGGGTTCCAGTTCCGTTCCACATTACAGGAGGCTGAAATCCATTCAGCCCCCACACTACAAATACAGCTGTGAACGCCTGTTTACACATGTAAACACACAGCTGTAGCCTTCGAAACAAAATCGCCCCACAAACGTATTTATGCGCATTGCCAACATCATTACCCACTAATGCTGAAAAGGCTCTGTGACAGCCTCTTCTTATTTGTGCATACTCTTATCACCACGCCTCTTGCCTGAGGGTTCACGAAGAGACAGCATCCCCTCCTCTACAGTGCGTTCACAACGGGTGTCTGTAGTCCATTTCATGCTCTGTTTTGACCACTCCAGCGTCCCACGCCCATCAAACCGCCCGTATCGCGCTGGCTGAGCTCGCACAGCTGCCACATCACGCGACCGTCCACACACACACGGCTTCACGCGTTAACTCCATCCTGAGCCAAAACTTCATGAAACTCCCTACAGCAACGCGTTTGCCGAGAGCTCTTTTTGACAGTAAGGCCAGGAGGGGACGCACAACCAACCCTGAGCCGACACTCTCACGGCCCGCGGCGCACCACAGCTCCCGCAGCCGCCGCAGGGCGAAGGTGGCGGCGTCGGGGCGGGGCCCGGTGCTGCCCCACAGCTCCCGCAGCCCGAGGGTACCGACGTAACGAACGCCGCGGAACGGCCGAAGCCGTCATTACCTGCGGGCGCGCCCCGGGCGGGCTCTCCCCTCGGGGCGCCGGCGGGGCAGGTGAGCGCCGCTCCGTTGGGAACGAAGCCGATGCCCGGGGTGGATTTCCTGCGGATGGCCGCCCGCCTGAAGTTGATGCCGTCCGCTCCGCTCATCCTCGGGGCGGGAGGGAAAGGCAGAGAGAAAGGGGTTGGCAGAGTGAGAAGCTCAGCCCGTCTCCCGCCCGGCGCCCGGTGGGACCCGCATCGCCCTGGGGGAGCGTCCGCCTCCAGCGCCGGCCCTCACCTGCCCAACGCTCCGCTCCCCGCCCCTTTCCTCCCCCAGCTCAGCCCGGCCCGGCCCTGCCCTGCCCTGCCCTGCCCGCTGCCGCCACACGGTTCTCCCACGAGGAAGTTGAGGCACCTGCGCTGCTTCCTCCCGGCCTTCCCCGGCCCACGTCCTCGTGTTACTTCTGTTTGTTTCTCCTCACCGTGCGCTGCCTTCTGTCGCCGTTCAACTCCGAACTGCTTTGTCTGGAAGGAGGCTTAGGATTGCCTGTAGCAGTGTACGTGGAAGAAATTGGCCAGAACACATTACCCATCTTCCAACGAGAATATTCTCAAAGACACTGATCACTCAAAAGTGAGTTTTGATGCCAGGGACAGATCTGCAATACTTGCATCGATAGTAATTCCAATTAATGGGGCTCATTCAGGCCAAGGCTGTTCCCTCCCGCTGTAAATATTAAGAATCATAGAATCACTCAGATAGGAAATGAGAAATAAGATAATCTAGTCCAACCCCAAATCATGCCTGCTGACCACGTCCCTCAATGCCACATCCACGCAGTTCTTGAACATCTCCAGGAGCGGTGACTCCACCGCCTCCATGGGCAGCTTGTGCCAGCGCAGCACCTCTGTCTCTGAGAATAAATTTTTCCTAGAATCCAACCTGAAAGCAGCTCTGCTTTTGTGAGACCTGGGTCTAGGTTCACTTACCTGCGACAGGAATGGTTCCGTTCTTCTGCTTAATTGCAACATGGTGCTTAGAGGAAGAACATCTGCACTTTTGCCACCTGTGACTGGATAACCACAGGCTGCTGTGTGCAGGATGAGAGCCTTTGGGTCTATCAGGAGCTTGCTTAGTGTTTTGGCCTCAATGAAATCATTACCTTCTACAAGTAGGTCAGTATCTGGTAGTCCCCTCTTTCACTCCCAACAGAAATGAACTGGTCAGATCACCTCCCAGATTTTGTGTTCTTGTGAATACAGGGTTTTCCTTTTGCAAACACATAAAGAAAAACTATGACTCAGAGGTAAAAGACTGATTTATTTCCTGACCTCGGTTACCTGACATGGGCTGGTCATACGGAGATGAATGTATATGTGTCATGAAGAGCATTTCTTCATAAAGTGCACGGACTGAATTCCTTCTGACAGAAGAGCGACAGATTCTTCTAAACTATGTACAGCTAATGGGTGTGCACCGTGGATCAATCATCAACTTGTGCAGATAAGAATCTTGTTGGAGAATGTTGGCGCACACTTAATTCTTCATCAGAACACTGAGCATTGAGTAGTCTTCATGACTACTGATTAAAGCATGGCAAGGAAAGAGAGGCAGAGAATTTCTCATTAGTATTTCCCAAAGCACTTCGCCAAGGAGGCAAGGATCAGCCTTATTTGACGGGGAAGGAAATGAGCTACTAAAGGGAGAAGTTATTTGTTCAAAGTTGTCCAAGATGGCAGTGCAGCAACAGAATACAAAACAGTAGTCTATGAGAATGAAAGCAAGATTGAAAATGGAAGACATTTCTCTGTTTCTCTTATGTACAATAACTGAACTGACTTCAACCCAAGTATTGCTGATTGCTCGATCATTAGCTAGGCATAATTATCACTTATTATCAAATCTTGTACTTGCCTCTTTAAATATGGCGTTCTGCTCCTGGAAGGAAAACAGAAAAAAAGCAAGGACAAACACACCCACTCCAGAAATCCTACCCAAATAGTATGAACTATGTTAATTTTGTTTTCTATGATGTTATCAGGGAGTGGTAACTTATTTCAATGTCACTGGAAAGTAAAGGTCACTTCAGAGAATCGCAGTAACTGTGCTGTAGCATCAGGAGATCAGCCACAAGCTCATTTTCTTGAGAAGATCGTTCTTTAGCAAGACACTGAGCAGTGAGGTGACAGTCAATGATAGAAGAAAGTCATTCTGACAGTGAATCTGTGGTAATTTTAGAGCATTTGCAGTTCAGTCCAAGCTTCTCACAGCAGCTGGCTGTCTCTCCTCCCCTCAGTTAGCTGCAGCACAGACCTGGGCCAGCTGGTTGAAGCTGGCTCTGAGCTGCTGTACACCAGCAGCACGTCCGTTCTGCCTTCTTTCCCTTGGCAACAGCTGGCCTGCCCTCCTGGCATGCCCTTCTTTTTTCCTTATGCACTGCTCTCAGTCTCACATGTTCTTTGTCTCTGGAGAGGGACAGGGGGACTTTTGGCAGCGTCAGCAAGAGGAACAACACCTTTCTAAGCATAGGAAGGAAGTCAGAGATGCTACCTTTAAAAACTTCACCCTGAAAGATCAAAAATTTAGTGACGATAGGAAACAGGATCTGAGGACAGAAAACACTAGGTTAGCTCAACCACAGAGAATGCTGCCAATTCTGCTTAAAATATATGACACAACCCAACTAAGAGGTCCACCTGCGTTGTACCACCCATCCTCGGCAACATGTGGGAAGTATCACAGACCCCTTTGCTATATGGCAAAAGAGTTAACCAGTAAGCCACTGCTAAGCCTCATCTGAGTGTGGGCTATAGGTAGGCCATCTGGCTCAAAATCTTTCTGTGAGGGTGGTGAGAAATGCACTAGTGGAAAACAGATGTAATTATTCTTATTTGCACGTGGGAAGTACAAAGGAACCCTGTGGAAGTCCACAGAGGTGCAGAAGGTGACAAGTTTTAGTTCCCCTCCCCCCCCCCCCNATTTTTGTTCCCCCCCCCCCCCCCCCCCGCAAAAAAAAAGAGCACTTCTGGCAAATGAAAGGCTTGAAATCACTTAATGCTGCTGAATCACCACAACATCCTGGAAAACAGGCAATTTTTTCCTTAGTGTATTAAATACGTCATTTGTATGCAAGATGTTGCCCTCTTAGTATATTTCTTTGTGCCAACCTTTACTTCTTCTAATGAAAACAACCTGCAGAAGACTTGATTTGGTTGCTTACATGAGACTTTTTCTTTTGTTGTGTCCAGTCAATTTTCCTTTTCTCTGCTAGAGTTTACCTTTATTTTCAGATTTTCACTGTAACACAGGTGTTTATCTAGCTTCCCTGTTTAGCTCTTCTCTAGCTTCAGTTTCTGAGTACTTCCTCATGCTATAACTTTTAGTATATCTGTGTAGCAACATTTTTAGAGCATTAATCTACACCCTGAGAAAGAATACACGTTGACTTGGCACCTCACAGAAATGACAGTGTGTTTCAAAGCATTACACAACACAGCTTATTTAGGGCTGATGTGGACAGTACCTTCACTGAGGTCTGACAGAAAAAAAAACACTATTGTCTGTTGGATATGAACTAAAAATTAATCTGCCCCTCTACTCCGCTCTCGCGAGACCCCACCTGGGGTAGTGTCCAGTTCTGGAGCCCCCAACACAAGAAGGATGTAGAGTTGTTGGAGCAGGTCCAGAGGAGGGCCACCAAGAGGAGGGCTGGAGCACCTCCCCTTTGAGGACAGGCTGAGAGAGCTGGGGCTCTTCAGCCTGGAGAACAGAAGGCTCCGAGGAGACCTTATAGTGACCTTCCAAGTACCTGAAAGGGGCCTACAGGAAAGATGGGGAGGGAATTCTTAAAGGGGCAGGTAGTGACAGGATGAGGGGAAATGGCTTTAAACTGGAAGAGAGCAGACTTAAACTAGATACTAGGAAGAAATTCTTTACTGTGAGGGTAGTGAGACACTGGAGCAGGTTTCCCAGTGAGGTTGTGGATCCCCCTTCCCTGGAAGCATTCAAAGCCAGGCTGGATGGGGCTTTGTACAATCTGGTCTAGAGGAAGGTATCCCTACCTGTAACAAGGGGGCTGGAACTAGATGATCTTAAAGGCCCCTTCCAACACAAACAATTCCATGATTCCATGATTAAAACGCAGCTTATAGTATAGATAATACATTCTTACAAAGCCCTGCCTAAGCCAGGGAACAGCTCATTATGTATCTTGCATCCTCTGTGAACTGAAGATTCAAACCTGTTCTGCCAGCAGTAAAATGAATACAAGAACCAATATGCCAGAAGATAGAGAAGGATGCTAATTAAAGAAGAACCTCGTGCACCTCAGGCCCTCATGCACATTCCAAATGAAAACTCTCTTCTGATGGCTGCAGCAACAGCGTAATGCACAAAGTAGCTGCAGTATGTGCAACAGAGATACACAGAACAAGCAAGTAAGCACAAGGGAGTTACTAAGCCTTAGTTAAATCAGCAGGCAAACACAGAATCCAGACTTCAAGGACATGAAGTGAATTTCATCCTGAGCTGTTGACTCCATCTTAGTCTGGTGACTGATTTACAAAGGTTAGAAGGACTAGAGCCTTGCACTTGTTCCCTGTGCAGCACCCAGTGTGTGTGTCATAACAAGGGGATGCTGGATTTACAGCACTATGGAGGCTCATGTCAAAAAATACTTCCAGCTGTTTAATATTTACTTTCCAGCACAA
This sequence comes from Odontophorus gujanensis, assembly GCA_013399175.1. Lineage (NCBI taxonomy): Eukaryota > Metazoa > Chordata > Aves > Galliformes > Odontophoridae > Odontophorus > Odontophorus gujanensis. Next base: position 286,379 of record VXAB01011174.1, read on the forward strand.
ATTGCGGCACACATCATCTCTTAGGACTGGTTTTACTTTTATGTGAGAAGTAGCTGAAGAGTCTATGTGAATTAGGAGCCACACATGAGAAGTAAGCCATAACAAGTACTCCAGGAAGTTGTAGCCAAATCCGAGGTATTTACTGCTGGAACAAAAAGAGGATGGGTAGGTTGCCATCAGAAGAAAAGCCACAACAATTTATTTTAGCCCAGTCACTAATGATCTTAATACAGCTCTCCTGTTTTGTCCTACTTGACTGTGTGAAACTGAACAGTATCCTGTTGTCATCAGGTGCCCTAGCAAAGGTAGTCACTGAGGACCATCCAGCAGCAGGATTTGTCAGCTTCCAGCCACCTTCATTAAGAACCCTACTGAACCCTTACAGCCAGGGTTTCCTTCTCGACTGCACAGAAGACCACCAGATGTATGCTGACAGGTAGCTCTATGAGAGAAACATTGGGACAATTAAAGGAAGAAACATCCCTGCTCTATACAGCCTCCGAGCTAATTGTGTCATTTCTGTGCAGCAAAAGAAGAGGATGTGTCTTCTATTGTAAACAAATTCTTAGAGTTTGCAGAAATCATGCTGAGGTAAGGGAATCACATATATCCCTTAATTCTACTGAAGGATTGCTGCTTAGAGGGGTAATTACAACTTAATTAGTTTTGTTAGACAAATCTTTCAGAGTGGCATGCCCTTAACAAGGACTAATTGCTTTTAGAGGTCTCAGAATATTCTTCATTATCACCACCGTGGATTAATTAAATTTATTTCCCACTATCCAATTAGTATCAGATATTCAGATACCATTAGCAACAATACTTTAGTTTTGATTCAGATTAACTACAGATGAAAACGATCTTCTGGAAGGTTATTTCAGTAAAAGGGAGAGAGAAGGCAAGGCATGCTTGAGAAAAAGTCACTCTGTTTCTTCTTTCCTCTGCAGCGAGACCTGATAGCTGCTATGGAGAGCATTTTAAAAAACCCACCATGGTGTAAGTTCTTCACTTGAGACATTGGAATAGTGTCTAATTCCCAGGACAAGAATGACAGCTCTGTAAATTATACCACACACCCTAAATCCATAGTCACATACTGTTAAAGTTCTATATACATTAAATGATGCCCTTGCCTCTATGAATACTTTAGCAGTAAAGCAAAATGATTCCATTCTCTTTAGTGGGTCAGCACCTAGGGAAGCAACAGGCTGATCAAACGTGAAAAGGAAGGCAAAACAATTAGTTCCAGATCTGGAAGAAAATATAACACACTCAATGCTGCAATACTCCCTGAGCTTTGTGTCTGTCCCTAATTGTACAAACCAAGCTTCCAGGTACTTAAGATTTCAGCTAATAAGGCATATTGAGATGCACAAGAGTCTCAGCACACTTCTTAGTAATTAGTAACGAATTTAAACAGGACTTAGAAGCTGTTGCTGCATTTGAAGGCTCCTCTGTTAGCTTCATCCACTTATATGTTCATTCACTGTATTCCACTCTCCATGGTCTCCTTGGATCTTCATGGCTTGGGATGAGATCTGTTTGGAGCAAAGGCTCTGAGAAGGATATAAATGTTGGTCTTCTCCCATTTGTAAATTCTCTATTGTACACCAAATCTCAAAACTAGAATTTCATTTATGTTTTTACTTTTCAATACATTTTTGGGAAACTTCATGTTACAAACAGACCTTTTCTCCAGAGATCTAACGCTGCCTAATTTTGGAACTCAATACGTTAAGTTTTGCAGTATACATCCAAGGCTTTATACACTGCAAATGGGCATATCTTCACAATGCTGAGATGTGCCACTTTTATATTCAAGCATAAACAGAACTAAGTATATCTGCATGGGTAAGGGGTGCCCCAAGAATGGACTGAGACTTCAGAAATTCCAGAATCTTAATCTGGGCTTAGTCACAGATACGTACTCATGATTCTGATCACAGTCTTTAAGGGAATGCTGTCAAATTACAGGAGACCCAAATTCTCTACCAGAAAAAATAACATCCACATTCTACTGCACTAACATTGTCTGGGGAAGGAGTGTTTTCCCATGTTTAGGCAGCGTTATCATCTTGGGCTTAGTGAGTCAGACTGCTTTTTTAGTTTACAGGCCTGACACAGTCAGAAGGAAGGAGTAGGTCTAAGGAAATTAAAACAAGACTGTTGATGTTGATCCTCACTATAAATAGCTGACGTTTTATTAATACCAAGCATTGTAGAGACAGGGAACTAGCTCTGAATTAACCCAAAAGTTACAGCAACATAGCTTCTGTAGCATGGGCCTAACCCTTGCTGACAATACCTAGTGATCACATCTAAAAACCACTCACTGTTCATGTGTATGCAGCGGGGACATATTCAGAGAGGTGGAGGGTTAGGCGTAAAGAAACTTGGCTCACCTCAAACATTGATGATATTTTTCACCCTCTCAGTCTCAACTTCTGTACATGCAGATGAGAGATAACAGTACCCATTTTGCAAAGATGTTTCAAGAATTAATTAACATGCACAGAATACTCTGAAGAGGAAACAGTTCACATTTGGCTTGGATAACAGGAGCCTTTGAAAGCAGTTGTGCCTCGACAGAGGCATTTCTTCTTTCAGTAATGCAAGACATTGGGATTGCTGGTATTTGTATGCACTACATTCTTTTGTTTGAATTTTACACTGGGACTGACTGAATCCGAGACACAAACTAGCTGTAAAAACACTTCTCAGTCACATCTTCAAACTGCACAAGGTGCTACACATTGTGCCCATCATCCTCTCATCTCCTCAGCACAGCTGAACACTCAAAAAACAGATGAAGCCATCTCAAGTCCAGGGGAGCTCTGGTCCAGACTGGAAATGTCTTTAAATCAAATTTCAATGCAATGAGCTAGAAGACAGATCCATTCACCTGGAGCAAATCAAGTTTCCCAACCAGCTTGGGATAATATAGTTCAAAATCCACCTGATTTCTAAAGTAACTTCCCTGTGTTCTAAGGCCTGATGGTAGCAGCCATAAGGCCATGATGGACAGCTGTCACTTCACCTTAGAACACTACTAAGTTGTTAGTAGAAAAACCTACCTTGGATGGATCAGCTCAAGTCAGCTGAGCTTATAGAGGCTGCATGCCTCTGAAACAGCTTTCCCATCTCTCTAACAAATCACTTTAGTCTAGTGTAGGTTGATAGAAGATGCATGCTATAAACACAATAGATTTTTTAATCTGGTTACCATATGCCTTTCCCTTTTCTGTGAGGCCAAATAAATATAGGGCTCACACTTCTGCATTCAGGATAGCATAGAATCAAAAAAACCATCAATGCTGGAAGAAGCCACTAAGATAATCTAGTCCAACCGTCAGCCCATCACCACTGTGCCCACTGACTGTGACCCTCAGTGCCATATCCACCCGCTGCTTGAAAACCTCCACAGACAGTGACTCCACCATCTCCAGTATGGTCTCTAAGGGAACTCTGTACTCACACTGCATTGTATTCTTAATCCTTTTAAATAGTCTCTTACATGGAGCTGTACCACAAATATCATTTTCTCAATCACGTACAATTTAAAGTTGTTTTTTCTCCTTAAAACTGGTCATCCAAACTTATACCTGAAGTTAGATAACTCCCTAACTGTGCAAGAGAATTTATAAACAATAACGAGTGAAGTGTATGTTTACTAATTTACTGCTCCAATTGAGAAGTAATCATTCTTGCAAAGATCAACATTTTTTGCTGGATCATTTAGCTTCTACGGAGTTGTCAGCTGTAGCACTACATCTTATTTTTGTGGAAAAATATTACTTTTCCTTCAGGCAATTACTCAAACACTCCTTTTGAGAAGAAAGCAGTTGAGCCTATGCTTTTAGCACATCTGGCTTTATTCCAAATATTTTTCCCAGCATACATATACTTATCTATTTTAGCTCCATTTTTCTCGGTATTTAGTTCTATATATAAAACCCTCCATGTCACAGGCTGCTAAAATATGTGGATGTCAGGCTCTTAGACATATCTCTCTTCATTACTAGTACCCTTATGCTTATTGATGCTCCAGCACCACTCAGAATTATGCACTATTTTTGTGAGCCCAACTTGAGGGGCCACTGTAACACTGAGAGGTGAACCATGGCTCCTGCTGTCTTTGGGCACAACTGGGAGTACTCTGCATTTTTCTCTGAACACAGCTGCAGAATTCAGCCAGGAACAAGAACATATGGTGGTAGTAATGGGGAACCTTAGTTCCAGGATCTTGTCCATTATCATCTGGTACATTTTTTTGTTGTTGTTGTTGTTTTTTTCCCCACAGGAAGCATAATAGTTCACTTGTCAGAAGTCACCTCTCACTGCACAACATGAGGTAAAGGTTCTTCCCAAGGGAGACATTATAACAGACATTCTGTGGAAATGTAAGATATATTTTTAGATTAAAAACACATTTTTTAAAACTCAGACCATTTCATTGACCTTACTCATATCATTGCCTCCGCAAGAGCTGTGCAGGAACATGTGAAGAGATGATTCAGAGAAAGGGGCAGGAGCAACTAGGGTTAGCAGTTTCTCAAATCAACTTAGCCATGAGAACATTTATAGAAGTAGCAAATTCCAGCTAAACTGCTTTCAAAACAAATGCACTCAGGAAGAAAAGTCTGCCTTCTCTCTTACTTATTCTCAGAAAACCTTTTCATAAAAAAAAAAAAAAAAAAAAAAAAAAAAAAAAAAAAAATGGAGAAGAACCTTGGTAGGTGAAAACTCTACTTCAAGCAGTCACACTTCTGCTGGGATGACCATGCAACACCTTTGCCACAGGCACTTCCTGCAAGGAATGCATCAAAGTGGTGGCTGAAAGAGAAATGGGAGGAGTTCAGACAAGTAACAGCCTCCTGTGTTGCATTTCTGTTGCCACGCACAAATCCTCTTCATTCAAAGCATCTCACCAGACAGCCAAAAACAAAGGCAGTCCATCAGTAGTTCCCATCACCTCTACCACAGAGGTCAAGCAGGCTTGGAGGCATGATCTTCTTGTCTTTTCCAGGCCAGTTTCTAGAAGTTGCACATTTGCTGCCCCTCAGGGGCTCTATGAGCACTGATGGTCATGACAGGAACTGTAGCAGCCACCTGCCTGCCACAACTACACACCTGAAACACCCACAGGCCTGGAGTGAGGGCCAGGGTCCACTTGCTGCCAAAGCCAGGCGCTCTGACAAGCAAAAAAGGTGTTTCTGACCTTAAAATGCAGCCAGAACATGCTGTACTGTGTGCTGCAATCCCAGCCCAATTTTAGTCCAATTTTATCACTTCCTTTGCTTACCCATTCCCTGACAGTAGAGATTCACATCTCACGCAGCATTCTTGTAACTGAGACCTTACACAGATGTTAGAGCATTTTGGAAAATTCTCAAAATTGCTGGAAGACATATTTGGTGAATAAGTCTTTAGTGTAATATCTCCTCAATCTCAGAAAACAGAGGAAGCATCTTTGATTTCGTTCCGATTCCTTTTTCCTTTGATATTTACTTCCTTTCCTTCCATTCTGACATCTCTTTCTATACACAGTTATAGATCTACAAGATATAAATCAATTTAAAAGCACAAGCCAAGCCAAGCAATTACGAACTGACAGAAACACAAGTAGACCAGACAGCATGGAGTTAAATGAAAAAAAACTGCCAGTTTATTCACTGGAACACTTATGCATTACACTGTAATTTTTAATTGGAACGTAAAGATGTAAGAATCAGTATACTGGCTTCTTTTAATTATTTTCTTTAGCACTAGAGTGTTTTTCCCAACCATTTGACTGCATGATCATATTACACAAGGACAAGCAGGCTTTATGAATCCCTCACAAGGCATCAATCTAGGATTGAGTACAAGGAATTACATGGGAATTATTTCAATTTTAAAAACAAACAACGCATTTTTGGAAACAATTATTTAACTTTTTTTTTTTTTTTTTTTTTTTGCTTTCAGCATAAAGTAGCAACAAGAAGAGTTTCCAGGATTCAGTCTTCCACAAATGAACATATATACTTCTATATTCTTCACCATCTAGAAGTGCTCCATCATTTAACCCCAAGAAGGCAGGACAACATAACATCAATCCAACATAGGAGTAGCTGAGTTACTACAGCAGTAAACATACAGTATACAAATTTGCGTTTGTCACAAACTCCACCAATGTTAAAACTCTTGTGAAAGGAACACAGCAATCTGTAGGGTTCGTTAGATACAGAACATCATGCAAAAGATAACATCCAATCGATTACAGAAGTCACAAAACATCAGTTTTCATTTAAGTTGTTTACAAAGGATCAAGTTAATTAACCCTTCAACAGTCAAATGATAGGGCTGAAAACCAATGGGGCAATAACTAATAAGATAGCTTAATTTATCCACTGGCATAGCACACACAGCTATACCAGTGATCAGGAAAGAAGAAACAGCCAAACATCAACAAGCTAGATAACTCTTATTTCTTATTCACACTTGATTGAACAACAATTTGGCTATCAAACTAGTCTACTCAAAAATGTATCAATCATTTTCATTGATTTCCAAAATATTCTTGAAATCAAGCCACTGTATAATTTCGCTCACAAATGCTGGGGAAAATAAAAACATACTTTTCTCTGCTATTTCTTTCACAGCAAGTAATGATAAACTAAACAAATATGGAGCTTCATGGAAAGACATCCCTGAAACACAGGGCCCTATCACCCAGAGTCTGCCTGCCCACTGATATCAATCACAGAACATCAGATTTTTCCTTTAATTTTTTGTTACTTTGTCACTTGCTTTTTATTATACATTTCATAAAAGGGCAATTCAGGAAACATATTAAAATCCTGAAGGGAAAGGCAATAGCAGATAAGCAGCTCTAAATTACCCAAAAAAGGATGATGGTCACAATCCAGTCAAAATAATAAAGACTTGTTTATCCATCTCAAGAATCCAGACTTGCCAACTACTCCAAAAGGAGAGACCTCCAAGCAGAGGTCTCCTGGGGCCAGCCCACCCTTAAATGAAGTTAGTGAGGGGTGAAGCCAGGCTCCAACCCTTCTGGTCACACAGGTGAACTGCTTTCACCTGTGCTCCCACGGCTGGCTGTGGTCCCCTCACCAGGTGCTCAGTCACTGGGTTGGCCCTGACTTAGCAGTTCCCAGGTTTTAAGACACACCTCAAGATGAAATACAAAGACTCGGCGATAGTCCCCCTTGCCTTATTAATATGAGGAGTACGTGGATCACAGAAGAAATAAGAATTTTCTGGCTTAATTATGGCTATGGAAAAGCTACATGATGTTAAGAAAGGCAGTTGCTTTTATTTACTTATTTTTTCCCCATCGGATGCTTAATTATACTTAAAACAAAAAACCCTTAATGGTTAGAAAAGTCTGAATACTGGATATTCCTTTCACTGCACACGCAGCAGAAGAAAACTGAAGTGATGACTGGAACTTTTAAAGAAGTATCAATGGCAAGTATCATACTTCAAAGATAAAACATCAGTGCCTGCTATTTTCAAAGGCAGAATTCATATATCCTAGGTGGATGGATATTTTCCACCAAAGTAGGGAAAGAGAATTCAGAAGGACTCATGTAATATACATCTGATAACGATGACAATGGTGGTCAATCCAGCTATGGCAGTGCAACTCTTCTCACTGGCATTGTACGCTGAACAAGATAGGTATCACAAGGGCCCAGATTTGCAGGTGTTGTTAGCAGTGTGATGAGAACTGGACAGTGTTTTACAAACAGCTGCACTGCAGTATTTGCAACATACCCAGCATGGGCAGCCTCCATAGGTGAAATCACATTTCATAAGTAACACTGTAATTCATAGCATAATCTTTTTGTTAACACTTAAATATGGCAAATGGCTTAAACACGTCAACAATCTTTTCTAATCAAAAAATCAAAGGCCATCTTGGCATTAAATCTTGCAGTGTTACATTACTTGCAGTTCAATCTACGCAATCTACTGTATAGCTATGCTTACGTTAATTTGATATGAAAAATGTGGATGGAGCAAGCACAGAAGTGCCAACCTGTCAATGAGATCGATCAGAAAGAATAGCCCTGTTGCCCCCACTTTGAAGCCAGAAACTTCCACACAATCAGCATGAGAAATTATAGTAGTTCCTATTTCTGTAAAAGCCTCCATTAACCTTCTGATAGAAAATATATTTTCCATACTATTACATCTTACAATTTATATTTATTTATTCATCTCCCACCCCCTTATATTTCCATCTTTTTTTTTTCTTTTCCACACATATCCTATAAACTGGATTTCCAGAATTGTACCATTTCTCTGAACAATGAAAACTTTGTTCACTACAGCAGTGAAATGAAAACAGTGTTTCAAATCCAAAGAAATTTCAAAGCCATCACAGAGAACCAAAGCTTCATTTGAGATATGAAAATCAGAGCACAATTTGAATTGTTTCCTTCCCATGTAGGACACATTTCAGCATTTCTGAGCACGCTCAACCAACCACTGGAAAACATACATATCCTTTTTACTTACTCTTTCAGAATGGATAACACCCCACCATACATTAATTTTAAGTGGACAAAGCGTATTTTTTCAATGAAAAAAACAAAAAGCTTTTGTGTCTTTTCTTGTCTGTATGTAAGTATCTCCTACAAAATAGTTCACAAAGTTGCATGCTATCAATCACTACATAAAAAAAGGAGAGTTTATCATCTCAAGTTCAAGATATGCATTTTATTTTGTACTGGTTAACTGACAAAAGTTGTCCCCTGGGACCTACACAGTTTTATAACTTACAATGCAATAACTACAGCCATTTGTACATTTAAATCAGTTTTTTTCTAGTTCTCTTAAATTTCCAACATTTACTTGCTTTATTACATATTAAAAAATGTAAATTGAAAACTTAGAAATGAAGAATTTAAAGCTTAAGAGGATAAAAAATTTAATAAACCCACTTAGTTCTATAAAACAGGGCCACAATTTCTATACCATTTAATGCTGTTTCATAACTCTTGATCAACATGGACATACCGGTATGTTTCAATTTCCCGAAGTTGCTCTGCAAATCACAATTGGAAACAAATACATTACCAAACAAACATTCCACTACAACATTTTTTCCAATATATTCATATCTATATAGAAAAGAAATGTATTTCACTGAATTCCTGTTTAACTAAAATTCAGGGAATATGATTTGGATATGAAAATAGGAGAATCTATTCCAAGTACAGCCTGCGGTAACTATTCAATGTGCAACACAAATCCTTTGTCTGCTTAACTCTCAACAATATTCCTTATTGGTCAAATATATCACCACTGTTTCAGAAGATAACTGCACCCTACACCAGTCTGCAAGGTCAGGGATTGTGAGGTGCTGTTGGGAGGCAGCATTTGCCTCTGACAAAAATGGTTTTACTGTTTATTTTTTAGTAAAAATCAGAATAGCAGCTAATATTCACGTCAAACAATATGATTGAGCTGACTGAGTTTTACTTGACTTTTCTCTGACAAGACAACATATAGGTTAAGTATGACACTAAATAGCTATGTAAATGTATACAAGAAGAACCACATGAACTGCATGGTAAACCTAAGCAGAACATTGCCGAGTGTTGTCTGTTCAATCTGATCAGAATTTGACGTCAGTTTGTTCCTGTGTACTTCACCTTTGACTCTGAATGTTGTGTTACAATAGCTCAGCTGCTTTGCCAAGGCTACAAGTGATACACACCGTTGATTACAGATAATATTTCTATTTACAGCACCTTCATTACTGGTACCATGGAAATAATAATTGTTAGGCACGCTGATTGGTCACTGATTCTTTCCTCTGCTGATGTTTTGTGTATCATAATGTTCGATAAGCACTGTTTCTAACAGAAGCACAAGTTTATTTTCTCAGACTCTGACAGAATGTGATAAAATTATTCCAAGCATATCTGCAGCAATTTCTGTCCAGCTGCTCTGTCCTTAGGCTGCACTGTGTTTCCCACTTGTTAGTCATACTTACACTGCAGAGAAGGAATAAAGACGTGGAAATATCTAAGCCTTTGTTCTGTAAATAAATTAAGGCCACCTGACAGAGCAAGGACTGTTAATTACCAACAAGTAGGCAGCACTGAAGACTTCTCCTAGGTAATGACTAGATGAGAAGCCCAGAGGTGCTGAACTATTTCACCTTAGCAGCTTGCCTTGCTGTCAGGTACTGTGCAAAGTAAATTTTGCTATCCTTGATTTTGTTCTGAAACTCACTATTAAAAAAATAATAATAATAAAAGAAAGAAAAATGTTAACAACCCAAGAGATTATTCAGCTTTTACAGGAAAGAATCTTTAACTAGGAGCACTGTGCACTGTTGCAATAGAGTCTGTGTAGTGTAGATCACCTGAGTATTTGTCATAAACTGACATGAGCTAAGGTTCTGTATCTGTTGATTTTTGGCAAGGAAAAAATGCACTGAAGTCCTGCTAGCTTTGATCCACACCATTAACCCTACCTGCAGGAGTTATTTCACCACAGAATATTTCACATAGAATATCTGAAACTTCACCGTTCAAACTAGTCTTTCAGGGTAAGGCCTCAAGCTAGTATCCTGAATATGGGAGCAGGAGGAAAACGTTTTTAATTAGCACACAACACTGTACTGGTTTTAGATTTTTTTGTCTCTGATACCAAAAAGAAAGTAACCCCAAAAAACAGCACCAATTCATCTACTCATCTGAAATGCAAAAATATAATTGCAATGCAGCAAAACAGGAAACAAATCAATACATCATCCTCTCAACTCCTTCTTAGGCTAAATAATGATCTTCCAGTGAAAAGCTCAAACAAAACCAGAAGTTAATGAAATAGGAATTAAAAAACAAGTGCATAAACAATATCAGTGTGGCGGCAAAATATACAGTCATCGTTAACATTTCTATTCAACCCACTGCCAACATTTTTGTGCAATAAAAATTGGCCATGTGCTGGCCAATACAACAAGCCTCTCTTTAATATTAACACAGTCACTCTTCACTTAAGCTATTTCTGCTTGTGTAAAAAAAAAAAAAAAAAAATTAAATACAACTCTTGCAAAAAAAAAAAAAAAGATTGCATTTTATAAACACAAAATTATGGTGCAAATAAAGTAAGAATGAAATAGCACACCCTTAATGACAAAAAAAAAAAACTGAACTGGTTCCTATGGTGAACTTAGAGGTTTTGAGGGTAGGGCTTAGTAACATACTTTATTAATATTGGCTTAAGTCTCTTATTATTTCAGAGGTAAAGCCAGGCAGCTGGGAGGAACATTTCTGTTGAGATATTAAATTTCACTACACTTTAGTTGTGATAGTAAAGTTTGAATACAATCAGAGGAACCATAAAAAGTCTTCTCGATAGGTTGGGCTCTGTGCTTTGTGTTCTTCTCAACCTTCCCTCAGTTGCCAGAGCAGTGGATATGAATCCAGACTTATCGATGCAGCAACAAGGCAGGATTGTCTACCCGCTTGCTGGGAACAACCCGAACCTTTGTTGCATGAAGTCCACTCTATTTGCGTTTTCTCCTACGTTGCATATGAAGATTAGGGGTAAGGAGGAGGCTTAGAGAGACAGTTGAGAGGGGCACACTGAGAGCTGGAATGTGGCTGCTCTTCTGGAAGAGCACTAGGACTGAAAATTAAAAAAGAAAAAACGTGCTTAAATACATGGCAAAGTTTTAGGTTCATGTAAATTGTACAAGGCTGGAAACAAAACTCCAGAAGGTGATGAAAACTCATCTGTAAATTTGTATCCTCGGATACACAGCGTAAAGAAAGAAAATCCCCGGCATGCACACATTTAGCGACACTTGGATGTATGACATGAAATGCTGTGGATAGCCTGCTTGACAGCTCACATACACGTGTTTGCACACATACACGTATTGCTGTTTGCATGCTCTGATGAAAAATGCTTTGTAGAGAAACGAACGCACTTGTGAAAAGGGGAAGAAAATTTGAAGGGTAATATGCACTCTTTTTGTGAGGATTAAGAATGATTTATACACAACTGATTCATTGCTCCAAATGAAGGAAAGCGCTAACATGGTTTTGTCATTTTGTGAAAACATTGTCTCTTACTGAATGCAAGCTATTAACTATTACATTCAAATAGCTACAGTGTGACCTTCCTTATCAGGCAACACAAACATAATGTATTTTGTAATCCAAACTTTCAAAGACTTATTCGTTTTATATGTTTGATCAGCTTCAGTTCTGCCTTTTTTTGTTGTGGACTATTTTTCATGAACAATTGTTCCAATGGCAGCATCATGCCTCAAGTCTACATGTGCAATTATAGCGTTCCCTGTCATATGGTGCAGAGGGGTCTGAACTGGCTTTCAATAAGCCAGACGTGGTGGAAGTCGTGGTCTATTAGTGGCAGCACAAAGACGAGGGGCAGCTAACATGAACGCACCCCCACTGCTTGGTGCAAAGTTCCATGACATCCAAGTAAAGCTTCAAATGCACAGGTTTACTCACTTACATACTGTGCAGCAGCAGGCAGTGCAGATACTGCTCAAGTGAGCCTCAAATCATGCCACACCTTGGCCTGTCCTGTTTTATGAAGATGAACTTCAGCTCGTCTAGCTGGAGCCAAGCTAAGTGTCAACCATTAAACTTTCTAGATAAGCATATGGAAAAGCAAGATTCCAAAGCAGAATACAAATAAATGAAATTTATTTTAAAAATATGTCTGCAAAGAGGTTGTTTTTTTTTCTTAATCCTTCAAATATTCTATGGTCTTGAAGTTATTCCAAGCTCAATAGTGTGATATGTGATGAATCACAATCAATTTACAGCCCCGTCTTAAAGAAAATCTGCTTTTTCCATTTTCCTTCTTTAAAAACCATGCATATTATCTCTGCAGTACAGACTATCGAATGCTGGCTGAAGGCGTGCAATTAGACTATTGCTGGAAATGAATCAATTTGAAATGCCAGTGGTATTTGAAAGTCTGCCATTGGAAATGCCAGCAGTACTGAAAATGTCTGTAGTTCCACATACAGAAAACAAAGAAATGGCACTGCATGTCCCAGAAGATGGAACAAGTGTGTACCACTGCCATTAAGAAAGGAAACAGCAAAACCCATGTTCACAAATTAAGCAAGCCCAGGTGATTGTGCCCAAAAAATCCATGGATATTGCAATTCAGCAGGAGCTGGAGCCCCTGCACCTCCGGGCTTCTTTAAAGATCACAGACTTGCATGTCTACAGTTAAACTCTGCTTCACGTTTCTGCTCCTGAAGATGAGCTGCCCGAGTACAAAATGGCTGGTGAGAGTGAGTTATAGAAGCTCAGGACCTCCTAGGCTTCATTTTGAGCTTGGCTTACTAAGTCAGTCCCAAGGAGTTGGCTGCTTTTTAGGACTAGGACTCCTCAGTTCATACATAATCTAAAACTAACCACCTAGGAATAAATATTTAATTCAAAATATTTTCTTGAAACTTTACTAGTTGAGCTTATTTAATCAAACACTCTGAGAAACCAAACCCGTGTTCTCTAAGTATTTCTTTCCATGGCTGTAATCATCTTTTTGTTCTGTCACATTCTGCAAGATACCAATATAGACAGAGAATCTGAAGAGGGATCTGAGAGATCTTTTCCTCCTTCTCTCAAATGAGTGCCTCAGGAGTGACTGGAGATGGACCAAAAAGGTCTGCATTTACTCTAGAAGCTACCCACTCATGAAGAGCCATCTCCAGGCTTCAGCATCTCCTAAGCTTTCCAGATAGCCTTAAAAAAGGCACTACTAAGTTCTTCAGAGAAATAAAAGTGAATCAAAACTTTAACACAGCACATCTGGGGAAGGCAAATAAGACGGTCATATTACTCTACAAAGATAGCCTCGCTCTCCTCCACTGCTGCCCCATTTCTTTTGTTTGGTTTTTTTTTTAACTCAAAAGGACTCCAGTAATTGTCAAAAAGGAATAGAAACTCAACATTTTCCTTTCTCATTAGCAGAGGTACATTTGTTTTTGGGGGCTTTCTTCCCAGCTTTAAAAATAAATGACATATGATGTTCTTGCTTCATGGGGGAGGACTGGCGAGGAAATGGCCATACTTAAGACTAATTATGTACAGTAACGACCTGAAACACTCTTTGAGACAAGTAGAATCTCCTCTATACATGTTTAGTCTCATTAGCATTCTGATATCACTTTCAGCACAAAATCAACCTTGACTGCAAATCCTGTAATAAAAACTATTCCAGAATATGCTCCGCTTAGGAAGCACTATGTGTAGAATTGCACTCTTTATTTCTTCACGGTAGTCCTGTGTTGCTTCTCACTTTCAAATACAAGTACACTTCTGTCCAGAAAAGGAATTGAAAATTTTGTCTCACCACTCCCTTTTCAATAAATATTAGGGGCATTGAGAAGAGAAAAAAATTACAAGGTTATCAGTACAGGTACCTTTGCAGCAACATACATAACCCATCACTTATAATCCTAGTAGATTTGAATCTTATCCTAACACTTTACCATTGTGCCATCCTCCTTACAGGAGAACAATACACCCAGTTCAGTTATGCAGATTACTGCAGTACCATCTAAACAAAAATTGCATTATCCATCAAGCAGAACCAGCACAGGAGACATGGCATGCAGAGTGCTTTCTATGGCAGGACAGGTGACGGTGGCAGCAGGTCCTGGAGCTGAGCTATCATGCACGTTGACAGTTACAGGCAGTAGAGGGTGGCAGGTGAGATTCAGAACATGAAGCAATGGAAGAACCAAAAACTGTTGGCTACTAACGGAGAATAAGAACATTGTTACATTTCTGCCCATAGGATATTTGCTGCTTTTTAAACATTTTCGTAATCCTCTTTTTAAAGACTGCTATCATTTGGGAATGTATCCATTCAGTCGATGAATATGGCCTGTGTAATTTTTCATGTTGCTATTATTGCCTGTTTTTAAGCAGCTCTCCCCCCTCCCAGCACTCAAAAAGCTCATCGTATATTTCTAAAATCAGTTGAAAAATATCATGCAAAGCCCTTTAGTGTTAGTAAATACTCCATTGTTTCTTAAAGACGTCATTCACATGCAATATTTTCTGGCACAGATTGTAATTGTAACCAATCAGCAATGGAAAATACAAACAGACCAGTGATATTTTCAGAACCCAACCCTTTTATGTGCATTCTACCTTATTCATTTTTAATCTTAAGGAAATAAGATTAACCCATTTCACCCTATTTTTATTTCCTATTTTACATGGAATGAAATCATCATTTCTTACAAAATCATGAATACTGGTTTAATTTGCAGTATTGGGATTTTGTGTTGTTTTTGATTATTTTTAGATAACATGGGTCTAGCTTTTGCTCCAAAGACAGACATACTGTTGTTAATGTTGGGTGGCAGTAATATTTTACTCTTGTGCAATATAATACATCAAACAGACAGCTGCAGATGCTGGTAAGGGGTGAACATCATCCAGTACTTTTTAGGGTAGGCCTACATTTGGTCGCTTGCCCACAGTCCTGGACCTAGAAACTGTGGTGTGGTATGGAATGCAGTGGGAGCTTCTCATGCATTGCTTCATCATTTTACTTTGAAAATATCTAACGAGGTTTTCCTATATTTTCCAGATCAAGTTCTAGCAGAAACATGGAGGCATATGCAAAAAGACAGAGATGTAACAAGCTAAACGAATAGACCAGATGTATCTTGGAATTCCATTTGGCTTCCATCTGCTCTTCGCTTTTCCAGATTGGATCACCAAAACCTACACACTGGGATCGACACACTTTCACAACTACTGTGAAAAACCCAGAGTGCCATTTAAAATTCGGTATAGATCCTGGATGAGGGAAAGCTCTCTGTGTTTGTTGTTGAAGCTCAGAGCGGATCTGTGTGGGTTACATCACTAACAAACTAGTTTCAACAAGGTTAGACATACTGTGGGATGTGGGAAGTTTCTTTACAAGCTATCACTTGACCCTGAGTGAAATGCCACCAAGATGTCACCTTACTACAAGACTGATGGTAGAGATGTAAAAAACAAGCATAGCTCTCTCTTAAAATGGGTGACTTTAGGGCTGGACACAGCTTTAATATACCTTCCTCATCTGGCATTGTGGTCTGATTGAACACAGCTGTGCTACACCAGGAGGGAGTCTAAAAAGAGGGGGAAGGACATCACAAGCTTCTGCCTTCTTCCTCTCCTGGGTATAGAAAATCTGAACAAACTTGCCTAACTGGTTCTTAACAAACCGGTGATTTTTACTCCATGCCATCATGCTGTCATGCACTAAGTCTGATACAGTTCACTGCTTTACAAGGCTACACAGCTATGTGGCCAAGGCAAGGAAGACATCAGTGCTGATATACCAAAAAAATTGTTCTGCGTTCACTTAATCAAAAGAGTATCAATCTAGTGGTAAAAAATTACAGTCAGGTGGCAGTTCAACAGTTCAGGTAAGTAAATGAGTATGTCTTCTTTGTATAATGACTGACAGGAATTTTTTTGTAAATGTTAACCATATTACAAAATTAACCATTTTAAGTGTCATTGTTGCTTCCTGTATACTATGGTTTTAGTTCAGAAACACGACAAGAAAGACTTCTTGACCAACTTATCCAGTTCTGATTGGGATCTTTCTAGCGCAATCTTTCTAACTCAGGAAGCACTCAGGGACAAACCAGAAAGCCCTGAGGCTTTCCTTTGGAATGTGCCTCTTTCTGCAGGTTAGTCTGCCGAATAAGGCAATGCTTGCCAACAAGTGCATAGCAGTGTTAAGTTACGTACCTCTTCCCTTCTCATAAGGATATTTAAAATTGCAGAAGCAATAGCTTGCTAGCATTTAGGGGAGGAATAACAGAGAAGTACATATGAAGGGGCTTTTCCAAGGCTGTAGACAGATCTGTGAGCTGGCAGGAGTGCTCAGCAGTGCCTCACATGTGCCCTGTACCCCATCCCTCCTCCAGTCTGCA
Source organism: Odontophorus gujanensis (assembly GCA_013399175.1). Classification (NCBI taxonomy): domain Eukaryota; kingdom Metazoa; phylum Chordata; class Aves; order Galliformes; family Odontophoridae; genus Odontophorus; species Odontophorus gujanensis. The sequence goes on from VXAB01011174.1 coordinate 303,342, forward strand.
TTATTACAGCAGCCTTCCACACATGAACTTTAACATTCTGCGAGAAAGAGTTTCATAGCAAATAGGGCTGTAGATCAGGGTAAGGTCTAAAAATAAAGGAAACTGTTTTAAATGAGAGAGCACTGTCAGAAGTGACACAGAATATACTATGAAGTGATAAAAAATATATTGTCATCTCTTTTTTTCTTAAGTTGGTTTTTGTGCCTTGGTGAATTCCACCATCTCAGAAGCGTGACTTGGCCTTTGCAGCACCTATAAGCAAGGAGGCCAGGAGGCTGCTTTTCACAATATTAAGAACTGAGTATAGCAGGACTGAGCTTCCAGGTCAGGAAGAGCTTTTAGAGAAGTTCCTGCTGAGATATCACAAGTGCCTTTAAAATATCACCTTACAAAAATGGAAGCCTGTGCCCAGCCCTAAAAATTAAGTCCTGCGTTTAAGTAAATTTATAAAGCAATAAAGTAAAATCATTGCTGAAACTGCATTAAAAGTCCAAATGAGGGCTGCAAGATACAACTTTGCACTCTTTTAACATTTGTGCATCGATATAAGTGCATGGATCTGTGGTTCGTGTTTGTATTGTCACTGCAGAAATCATCACCATTGCTCAAATCACTGTTAGTGAAGAACCATAGCAAAGGGGTTTTGCACAAGGAAGACAGGGGGAGTTGCAGACGTGCATGCAGCTATGTGCAAAGAGAAAAGAGTTAGTTTAGTTTACCTGACATTCTGGCAATCTGGCCCCCTGGCTAGTTGTGAGCCGTGTGGCGGTATGGAGGCAGCAGGCTGCTGACAATCTACAAGAAACTGATAAATTAGACATATATACAGAGAGATTACAGAGCAAGGGGTTAGTAACAGCAATACACGGGCTGTGCATCTGATGGAGAGATTTAGTGAGGAATGTTCGTGTGGTTCCTTATCTGACAGAAACACCTTTTTCCTCATAGCACTAATGTTAGTTGTTGCCTTTTTTTCCTTTCAGAAGTAGTGAAGACATTTACATTTGTCTTCCCTTAACACTGGCAATTTTTTATTTTAAACAGACAGCTATAATGGGCTGGATTCAGGATACGAGTTTCAAACTTACAGCCATCATCCTTCCGCAGATGATAAAGTTGTTTCGCTTACATCTAATATAAAAAGTGTCAATAAAGCTACCCAAAATTTCTCCAAAGAACTTATATACCTAAAACAGTTACTACAGATGCCATCTCATCATGGTCTTGGAGCAAAAGTTTGCAAGAAAGTCTGCACAACTCCTAATCAGTGCTTCTGAGAATGACTTTTCATGAAGAAAGGAAGGGAGGAATTGGTACAGCAGGTACTCCGTAGTATTTGGAGGAGTTAAGAGAAGTGGCTGAACATTTAAAAAAAAAACAAAACAAAACAAAACAAAACAAAAAACTGCTTTGGGGCTAATTATTTTTATTTTCTACTACTATTTACAAGTGTCAAAATAAGTTTTCCTCACATTAATCTGGCCACAGCCTGCATGGTTCGCACTGTCAGACAGCACACAGGTCAGCATCCTTCCTGAACATTAGAGAAATTCAGACTACCTGGAGAACTACTGGAGATAACTGTGTCCAGCATGGTTTGAGATTTATTATTCTCAACCTGAGTGTTCTGTGGGAAGGAGTTACATACAGTGAGGTGATCAGACTTCATGTGATAGGAAAGAATTTCATTTTCTAATTGCTGCTACTTAAAGTTCAACATCAGTAATCTTTTCTCTTTAGAACATGGATGGCCTCTGAAATGAATTTCTATTCTTTGACTCAGTCAAGTGGAAGAACCTTTGAGTAATTTACTGTCAGGAGTCTGGATAATAACAGGTACAGCACAGAGCAGCACAGCTTCCCACCAAGAGTGAGCATCGAATCAAGCACCATGACATTTCATTTTTGTACAAGACTGGAATGCTTCTCCTTGCTCCCTATGAAAATCTCTGCTGATCTCCAGAGCGGTTTCTTCCAGCTTGACATGGTAGGAGAGGGTTTTTGACATATTCTCAAGTGCGTAGATAACTACTTCAGGAATATTTATGTACAGCTAGTGCAGGTTCCATTGTGTCAGGAAGAAGAAGTGGAAGAAGAAAGGATACTGTCCCATTCTCTCATATGCCAAGATGGTCACTACAGTCCTTGAACTTGAAATACAGTCATTAAATGAACTAGTTTGCAGAAGTCCAAAGCAAAGTTTTCCCTGACAACTTATAAGAGGTAGTGAGAAATGAAGACAGCACAGTGCTGTGTGATGAAAAGGTGTGGATAGGTTTCATAAATACAGAAGAAGTTGTTGTGACAGGATTTACCAGGAATAATGCAAATGCCTGATTTATGATCCTATTCTAATATCCCAGACATCCTGCAAACATTATATGTAGCCTCTTCATCTGCCAGACTTGGCAGAGCACATAAAGAGAGAGCCAGATTCTGCAACCATTATGCAGCCTGGATAAGATCTGTTCAACATAAACAAGCTCCCTTCTTCACACCGTGGCAGTTCTACTTGGTGTAAGCAACATGCATAGACTCTAGCTCCCCCTTAGTCACATGTTTAACTAGCGGCCCATGTGACTCAGAAAGGCTGAATTGTCCTTCTTCATTTTCCCAGAGTGAAGTATTTGAGGATTATGCTAGGAAAGAGTTAAGCAGAATGCATATAGCTTATACATACATCTGAAATTCAAAGAGGCTCCTATCTACTTACATCCAAGCAGCTGAGCCAGAGCTAACTTTATTCCTTCTGTGTTAATCCTTCTAAATGTTCTGCAGCATTTGTAACCCTATAATTTAAAGCCATGGCAGTCATGAAATGACTGCTTGTTATACTGTGCTTAATGCTGAAAACCGGAAGACAGCATTTAGTCTTTCTGCTCCACTGTGGAACTTCTGCTTGTGTCAAGTAAAAGAATGCTTTCTTCTGAAACACTCTACTGAAGATTAATAGTTTCAAACATGCCTTTACTGTCACATGCCGTAAAGTCAAGGAAAGTCAGACATACCTGCTTGTATGAAAAATAATTCAGAAGTTAAATTGGAAGAGGTCTGTTCCCACTATTTTTTAAGCCTGTGGGAGCGTCATTCAAGCTAACAAATGAAAGGACAGTTCGACATTTTTGTAGAAGGCACTTGGGGAGCAGATATAGGTGATACATGGCATGACCTCAGAGAAAAGCACTGAGTTATTAAATATGAACTGTTTTATTTCTCTATCATTTCCCATTGCTGAGAGGCAGTGAATGACTGGGACATGGTATGGGCTGGCTGATCTCCTAAGACCCCTTTTATGACTCTGAACTTGTAACAAAGAATTGCAATTCAATGATGAGTCAATCATAAAAAGCAAAGAGGGGCTGTGCTACAAACAAAAAGAACACGACAATTTTTAATGAGTACAGCTGGATGTGAAGTGAGTATAGAGACCTGTGGCAATATCAGATCACCATAGCACCTTTTGGAGCTTCAAAGGCATGAATTCTACTGTACATTAGGCTTGCTCAGGCTTTTCAGTTCTAAATGTTTTAGCCATTTGCTAGGAATGGAGATGTGAAGGGCTCAGAGATTTTCTTTCACACATTAGTCAGCGCTGATTTTCATTAGGAATCTAAAACCCAGTCTTAACTGAGCTAATCAGCTCCTGATGTAAGAGCATTAAAATAACAAGCTCAGTGAAGCTACATCTGTTCATATGAGAACTGCATGTGCAACTATAAATTACTTGCTGAGAGCAAATCTCTGAAAAAAATATTTTTAAAAAGGATCCCTTTGACTCAGTCACCAAAACAATACATTTCCCTCATGTCACAATGTGTGCTCTGCCCTCCAGTCTATAAACTGGATGGCTCTAATCAACACAGGGCTGCTAATGGGGTTATTAGCATCTGAGAGATGGGCTTGCCTTCTGTTGATATCAGCAATGTCCCTGGTGAAAATTCTAGACGCAAGCATTTTTAGTCCCACCTGCTCAAGACTCAGTAGAACACAGTGGAACATTTCTGTACCTTTTTTAGATTTAGATTTGGCAGCATTCTATGGAGATCACTAAGACCAAGAACAGAAAGAACCCCGAGGTAAGTACTGGGGATGCTGTGAATGAATAACTGATATACAACAGTTTTAATTGTGCCTAGCTATCTTTAGAGAAGGCTTTCTCTTTTATCTCAAAGGATTAAACTGAGCCAATCAACAAAACAAGTCTTTGTTATTGTTGCCATTTTGTTTTTTAAACAGATAGTATTACATATTTGGTATTTCTGATAACAGAAAACACTGGGGAAATCTATTTTTAATTGGAAGGGAATAAAACACATAGAGGCCTTTTTCAGTCCTTTGAAACACACGTTCCTGAATATCTCATCAAGCACTCCAAGATAACTGAAAGCCTTTCTATCATAGCAAAATGTTTCAGAGAATCTATAGCTATTTCACTTTGTGTCACGCTATCCAGTGTCAATTGAGTTTGAGGAATATCACACATCTGTGAAGATCTAATTCACAATTTACTTGAAAAGAGAAGCTGTCCCCATTTATATGGTAATTTATTATTTTCTTTTCTGAGATGACAATTTAATAGAAAAGAATGAATGGTTAACAGGATGAGTCAAAAGTACTGGGCAAAAAAATAAATGAGGAGTCTTCTGGCTGTGCGGAGGCAGAAAGACATCGCCTCACACTGAAGGCCTACAAAGACAATCAATCAACCCTCCCTATTAGAAGGCAAGGAACAAGGAGAACTTTCAGACTCAAAAGACAAATGTGATACACCAAGGAGAATGGGGAAGAAGCCTGTAAAACACATGCCCATCTTGCTGAATTGAGATTTGTAGAGGTGCTTTCAAGTTGCAGTCTGATAGGATGAGGCACGTCCATTTATGTCTAGAGGAAAAACAAATAAATCTTCTTAAATATATATCTTCCATAATCCATGAAAAAAATGTTTAGGCTAATATTTGACTAGCTGGTTTCACTTATCATTTATTTCTGCTTTGATAAGAAAGCTCTGACCTTCTTCAAGGCCAAGAGAACTTTAAGTGGTAATGGTTATCACAAAGAACAGCTGATGAGTGGACAGCTACAGTTCACCTTAGAAAAAAGGTATGAACAATGGTACAGGTCAAAGATCAGAACAGTCTCTCCCTTCTGTTTCCAGGGTCAGTTTGGGTCTGGAAATAACACAGTCACTTTTGCCCTGTACAAAGTTCTAGCTGGGAAGCCTGTCAGCTGCAAAATGAGTGCAGCTCTGTGTTTCTGCAGGGTATTCCTGCAAGGAGAGGACTTCAGCGGAGCCACCATACATAACGCCAGCCTTACAAACCTCAGCTCTCTTAGAGCATTGACTCAGGCTTTCCTGACCTCAGAGCAAAATAAGCAATGCCAGGGGGCCTGAGTCATGACAAAGAGATGCTGCATAACTCAATGAGAGCCAGCTGTTTTCTTGGCAGCAGTAACACTCCATGTAAACTTCACCAGTGGTAAGTTAGCTCTTAAACAGTACTCAGATCCCTTGGGCCTTTCCCTGAGTTCTATCCTCCTGTTAAATTGGTGAAGAAAAATAAATAAATAAATAAAAAGGATAGTTGATGGATAGTGGATTATAGAGAGACAAATCTATCTAGCAGGTTTCAGTTTTGACTTACTTCATAGTGAATATGACATACTGTGAAATTTTTATCTCAAGCCTTACAAATATCCAAGTAATTCATATCTTAAAGTTACTATTCAGAGAAATCCTGACTTACATTATTGTTGGTTGGAGATGAAATTTCAACAACAAAAAAGAATTCTTCCACAACCTATTTCTTAGTCTTCCAAATAATTATTTGAAGAATAAATGTTAAGAGTTGTGAGCCTGCTGCTGAACTTATACTTGCACACTGAGCTGAAGGCATCAGCAATATCTACATATTGCACCAAGATGCAATAGGTCAGCAGTAGGATGGATCAAAAATCTTCATCTCCTGTTACTTCTGCCTGTTCACTGTCTTCAATTTTAGCCAAGGAATGTCGCTCTGTTTCTACATTCCCAAGCTTCTGACACCTGCTCCTCCTCTTTTCTCCTGTTTACCTCCCAGATGAGGCCAGACAGAATAGTCTCAGAGTAAAGATCACAGAAAGCCATCTGCTAACTGCTTTTCAAAAGTAAGAACCGATGACTGAGTTTGTTGGAACAGACAGGATTATTAAATAGCTATTTTCTTGTAACATTTAGAGAAGTGCTATCTGCCTTACTTGAATTCCACAGTGCAACTCATGGAGCATCATTAACAACTTTGCCCACTATGTGACAGGTTCACATGGACAGATACAGCTTAGTAGATCTCTTACTCAGTGGCTTCCTATAATATGTCAGGTGTCTTGGCTATATTCCACTGAACTCTTTTATCTATGCAACAGTAACAAAATATTTGCTCTCCCCTTATCTTGCAAGACTTAACTTCTACTTTATTTTAAGATCTGAATTATCCCCAACACTGAGAGCTGCTTCCCCCTCAATCCATGTGCTTCAGTATTTAGATATCAAAGCTTGCTTATGCCACTCTTGCTCATTACTGTAGTTCATATTAAGAATGGTAATACTAATAAAAGATTTTTTCGTAATCATTAATAAAATCTGTGAAATGCATTTATTATCCAAGTATAAACTAAGAACATTAAAAGAATTCTTGCCAGCTCTGTAGGTTTTTTCACACTTTTTATATTATGATGAGTTTACGTTATTTTTCAAACGGTTTCTGTGAATGCTTTAAATAATTCCTCATTAAATCTGTCAAGAAGCTAAATAATGGGTTAGTAAAACAGCAGAGATGGGAATGGGTAGAAGCTGAAAGAATACATATGTTCAGTTTCTTTTATACACAGTTCATAAAAAGCACATTTAGAAAGAACTGATGCATCATGAATTACTTATTCACTAACAGACACACATTTTAGACACTGCAAAAGAGGAAAAGGAAGGTCTTAAAATAAACTGTATTTCTCTCTAGATCATTACCTATTTTTATGGAAACTTTAGTGTCTAGGATATATTTTGGATAGTCACAAATATATCTAAACCAAAAACATTTGCAGTATTTTACAGGAAAAAAACAGAAAGGCCCAATCCAAAACTTGAAGCTAATGGGAATAGCAGCTTTAATAGGCTTTGGAAGAGACAACATACGGTGCAACTGTAAATTTTCATAGCTCTAAAAATGCAGGCAGGAAGATACTTATTATCAGGGATACTCATTTTGATTAAGGATTTCCAGTGAACTTTCTTCATACATCACAACGACCCAAGGAACTGCTCTCATCAGGGAGCTAAAATAACAGTGTGTCTAATTTAAACAGATACTCACTTCTGCTTTGCCTATTTTATGAGATGAGAAGCACAATATTGAACATTCCTGTATATTTGATGGTAAAAATCAGTTAAGTCGTGAAACCACATTAAACCTTGTCATAAAAGAAGATAAAGACACATGATTTTTGTTACCAACATTTTCAAGAAACTTGAAATGCTATTTTAGCTAATAGATAACATTGCATTCCAAAGCCCAAAACTTTCACAGAAAGCAAGATATATCTGGTAATACACCTATAATACATGATGTATCACCTGTGTACCCATTTTGTTAGAAACAACCAGGAGTCTAATAAAAATTTACCAGAGAACTTCATCAAATTGTGTTAATATTTAATATTCCAGCTAACAATGAGATTGTAACTTGGATATAGAAGGAAAAATGTCAATAACCTTTTGATGAAAATATGCAACAGTAAGGCATGGGTTTCACTGCAATCTTTTTTTTTCTTTTCCAAATCTTTTAACACAGAGATTTGGATTTCTATTAAAAGAGATTTAGGATCCACTTTTTAATGTAGGGAAAAATACAAGTAAGAATTCAATATAACACATAGAATTGCAGTGAATTCATGACATAGCAGCTAAATTATGTTGAAGTAGCTAAATTATACTGATCAGCATGAAATGATTTTGGTCTCATCTGCAGAAACTGGAAAGCTAAGTGAAAGAGAGGAAAAGCATAGAGCATAAAAGTCCTGTTCACAGTGGCACCAAGAGGTAAAAGTACATTTAGCTAGCTGACTTCTTCATCAGTTACAGCCAACTAATGTCCTTGGCAAGGATACTCTTCTTCAAATTCAAAATGGCCTTCACAAGGACAATGTACCATGCTTGAAATGGCATAAACATGTAATGCTCATTAAGCTTCGTTAAATGAGCATATCAGATGCACGACGTGGCCCCAAGAGCAAGAAAGTGTATACATATATCTGTATATATGCACTAATAACACTCATTAAACAATGAACACTTATATACACAGATACGTCATATGCACAAAAGTCACAGAAAATAGAATAATGCAGAACAAAAAGTGGAACACAGGTATTCATGACTGAATTATTCTTTCTGTGAAGAGCATAATATTCAGCTAAAAACCAACAAAAAAGGAAACCCTCTAACTTTTCAAAACTCTGATAAAAGTCACATGAAATCTGTTTCACATGGAGAGCAGAGACACATTATATCAATATTGCAAAAGCTTTGACATAGCCAGTACTTTGCTTGATTATACAAGTTCAGAGATAACTTGCATAGTAGAAGTAAATAACTACTTTGAAAACTGTTCACAGGATGACCTGATAAATTATGAAGATATACAAAACACACAAAATTCAGGTCTCATCTGATAAAGTTTTTCAAACAACTTCCACAATCACTTTTAAAATAAGCTGTGTTTCCTTCAGTGTTCAGATTTCTAACAGTCCTACTGTTTCAAAGTATTTATAGTAGCGTGATTCAGAAATCTCTGAAAAGCATTGTGATCCTGGTATTTAAGTTCAAAATCAAAGCTAGAATGATTTTTTGCAAAATATTCCTCAGTAAGAAAAAAATGCACACAGCTACAGACCTTGAGCTTAAGCCCTATTCACCACATAACGAAAGAAGACACAAATCACCAGTAAAAACACTTCCCCTTCCCCCTGCCTTTCCTTTTCTGTAAGATGCATGAGTCATCTCTGTGGACAGCCTCCTCTGTTGAGAGTAGCATCAGCCTGAACCACTCCTGATCGTTTTCCCAAACACTGCATCCAAAGTGGGAGGGGAAAGCCAACTTCATATCCTAACAAGAGTTTCTACCCATAATATTCTCATTGAAGATATTTTTCCATATCTTCCCACTGCTTAAACAATGTGAAAAAGCCAGGACAGAAGCCAAGAATCTTGTCCCATATGACAACTTCCACAACATTATTTTAAGAAATACGTGAGAGAGAAATTGTGAGCTTTTTGTTTCACAGTGAATAGCAATCAGTAGAATATATCTTAAAAAGCATTTCCAAAGCATTACACCTACAAAGAGCTCAACATGTAGAGTATGAAGAAATGAAAACAGTAGCAGAGGGTATTGCCCAACCTGTCTGGCAGGAGAGGTTACACAACACCTTGCATTTCCTATAACTCCCTATAATGACTACTCTACTGTTCCTTGTATTGTTAAGACTGTGCATTCCCAGTTTTTTTTTAACTAATTCTTTTTAGGTGAAACCACTCCCTGTAAAAGGGCAGTAACAAAGACAACTCTTAAGCAATTCCCCTTGTGTTCCAAATTAAAAACTTAATTTGAGAGACTTCCATGTAAATGAGGACCTCCACGTTTGGATGATTTTCTTCTGTTATTTTTTTCCTTGTCAGCTTTAAGAAATAATTTCTACCTTCAGATAGTGTAAATTAGTTCTTGGATAATCTATTATCATTTACTACCATGTTGTTCTATGCGAATTCCCTTCAGCATTAGAATTACACAAATTTAGCTAAGTTTGATGGTAAGAATGCAAATCATTACGTAAAAACTAGTTATTTGTATTAAGTTGTTACTCATATTTGATTTGAATGTAACAGAGCTACAGAAGAAATTAGTCTTGGATGATTTTCTGTTAAGAATATATGTAAGTATTTATATATACTTTTAATTACGTATGAGAAGTGATAAGCTTAGTGTTTCAACAGTTGTGCTATTATATGGCACTCCTTGTGCTGTCTTTATCTTCTGCATTAGTCTCTTCTCACGAGAAGTAAATGCCATTCTGTAAATCAGCCTTGCAAGACACCTGAAAATCAAGCAAACTTTCAGGTTTAATGTGTTTTCAGGTAAGAATAGTTCTCCAAAATTAACTGCTAAAAGCCATTAAAAGTGGCTTTTATTTTTACAAGCTTTAGAAGCACCATTTTATGAAATGGTCTTGTAAAAATGGAAAAAAATAAATACCTAAATCCTACAGAACAAATATGGAGTCAATTAGGATAGTTCTGTAGAAACTTGATTGGCTAAACCAGGTAGTGTCAACCAAACATGAGAACTTGGATGGGCTACAGATTTTAGAGAAATGTGTCACATATTTTCTTCCTTCTTCTACTTTAGTAAATATTTGACCATAGACAATTCTCCAACTAAAACTGGAGGATTTAAAATCCAACTCTGAGAATTTCCAACCTGAAGTAATAGGAAAAAAAAAAAAAGAGTAGTATCAGGGCACTTACAGTAGTCTTCTTCTGTCTTCTTGAAGAAGTCAAGAGAAGCATATTTCATTTTTCTAACTGTAAGATACTAGGAGGTATCTACTGACTTTGTTTTCAAGCCCTGTATATGAAAATTTGGAAGGCTTTTGAATGCAACTGCAATGAAGGCCAATTTTTAATACAGTGTTACACACTGTGAAAACCAGCCTTTGTCTTTCTTTATGCTCTGAATTCAGGTAATTATGAAAAAAGCAACGCACAAAAATAGGCTGGAATTCTGTTGGACAAGTACAGGCTGGATCTATCTATGAGAAGAATAAAGTTTTCAATGTGTACAAATACATGTTAATAACAGAAGGGAAAAAGAAACACACAGCAAAACTATATGCACATCATTATCTAGGGTATTACCTAAAGGAAATAAAGTGTGATACTTTGGAAATAGATGAGTGATATATTTAGCTACAGTGGTTAGGAGCCATTAAGTCCATTAGAAGGCTCAGATAAGTTCATTCTGCCACAGCTTGATGTCACATGGACACATGTGGTCAGTCAAGGGGAAATCAAGTAAGAAATCTTGAAAGGCCCTTAATTTAGCTTCAGGGCTTCACAAGCTTCAGGGCTTCATAAGTGAGTCTTCATGTCAGGACCTTCCTCTAAACAAAGCAGCATTCTGGCACTTGGTCTCTATCAAATGCATTCTGAACTACAGCCTCTCAGTCCCACAGTACCAGGAGCTAATGAAGGTTAGCAAGTCACACATATTGCGCAGCTGAAACATTCAGAAGATGGAAACCTTCCACGACTTTAAAAAACAAAACTAAAACCCAAAACAATTTATTCTGGCCTGATTCATTCTTCCTTCACTCCTAGTGCATGAGATTGGACATGGCTCTTTTGCTATCTCTGTGAAGAAGAAGAATCATAGAATAGCCCAAGTTAGAAGAGACTAAGGTTACTGAGTCCAACTCCCAGCTCCAGACAGGACAACTCAAACATCAGATCATTTGTCTGAAAGCACTGTTCAGACACTTCTTGTACTCTGGCATGCTGGGTGCCATAGAACATCCACCCAAGAAGGTGAACTTTGTTATGCTGCTTGTTTGTTTTACTGCATATGTCATCTGGCAAAATAAATTCTCTGTTACAGGCAGGCATTTTAAACATTCCCTAAAGGCAGCAGAATGCTATATTTCACTGTTCCTTACTTTCAGGAAAAAAAAGATAACTAGACAGATCACATAAAATTAGTGTCCTGCTCCTTTGGTCTGTTAATAATATTCCAGAAATTGGCAAGACTGATGCTGATCCTCAACCTGATTTTGACACAGGCTCTGTTGAGGATGGAATTGGAGTGCTCAAAAAAAGTAATTGCTTTGAGCCTGTCAGGCTCACAGAACACCTGGCTGAGACCCAAGTCCATGTGTTGGTATACAGTTTTGACAAATGCATTCAAAAAGTTGACTGTTGTATGATCATAAGGAAAACTGTGACATAAATCAGTACCATTGTCTCAAGCCTTTATACTTAAAAAGACGTACCTAAGGTGCCAGGTGAGACTCTAAACAAACATATTTTCTAGGCAATTCAACTTTTCAGACTGCTTTATCCCTTGGCCTCTGTTACCACATGAAGTCACAGACTGTGCCAGTGTTTCTCAGTCTGTGGTCTGTGAATCTGTGATGCTCTGTGAGATATTAGATGGTGGTCTGCAAAAACGGGGACAATAATTTAATGTACGAAGACAGTCAGGACCTAGAGTTCCATATTCAAAGTTTACATATTTTACTATGTAATGTAAAATGTATGTGTTTATTACTAGTACTAACAGTTCTGCAAAACAGTAAAGTTGTCTTATCTGCTGAGCAGTCTTCTTTTTAAACCATTGCTTCTTATAACCATCAAAGAGCAGATCTGATACAGAGGTCACATCTTTACACAAAGGTCATCAAGTCCGTGGATTTCTCCGTGGCCCGATGGTCTCTTGTAAATTGTACATTAGTAGTATAATTACAACTAGGAGTCTTGTAAATTGTATGGTAGAAGATTGCTGTTTGAGGGTCTGCTTCCTTCCACTTCCTCACAAAAGCTCAGTACCTTTAATTTACAAATTCCCTACCCACCTTTTTCCTCACAGGAACCATCTCTTCAATTTATTTATTGCAGTGTTCCTTAGGAGAAATACTAGTTTGGACTGCAGTTTTACACTTGTCCTTTGAGCCTTACTTGCATGGCACTACTGAAAGGACATATGATATTGATGGCACTGAGATATAATGTACTCTAGTATATTGCTCAGCTTTCTGGAATAGATATTTACTTTAGCAGAAAGCACTTTGTGGATTTTACCTTTTACATGTTCTATTTTTGCTTTCTGCGTATAAGAAATTTCAAAACTCTAAATGAAAAGAAATAAAAAAATAAAAATAGCACCAGACAAAGGTGTGCATAGTTGCAGGTTAAAAGTTCTGCACAGGCACAGAAGAAAAGTATTTATTACTTTGTCAGGATGTCACAGATTTTGATGTCAGCATTCAGTTCGGATTTCCTTTCTGCACATTGTTTTAAGCAGATACTGTGGTTTGGCAGGAAAGGAAGAGCAAAAGCTTCCTGCGAAGATATAGATCACAAGTCAGTTTATATAAACTACATCTTCTGAGTTTGACATTACACCTTAGAAAAACCTGATTCAACACTGCAGTGTGAGCAGGAGACGGACAATGCCAGCAACTCCATCATCGGTCCTCACCCATCTGACTCCTCTGTCCTGTTTGGTCTGAGTCTTCTTTGATGACTATCAGCACAGCCAAGCACCACCTGAGCACAGGGGTGCAGCCTCTGAGGGTGCCAGCAGGACTGCACTCATGTGTTCCACAGTGGAACTTCCCCCACTGCATTTGGAACCAGTTTGGGCCACAGCTGGCAGAATGTCAGCTCCTGCTACAGGTGACACAGGAGAAGACATTTTGCTGTTCAGGTCACAAGAAGGTACCCAAATTAGATTGCATCTGCAGTACTGGGAGGGTCCCCTGCTCTGCTAACCACTCAGCACCACATGCACCCAAGGAAAAAATGTTTACCTGGTGTGGCCACGGTTAACCTTTTTTCCTTGCTGAGACGGTGCCCATGGATGAATTCACTCATGGAAGGGGGACCCCTCAGAAGATATGATTCTGTGGAGGCGGGATGAGGGGGGGCTCTTAATAATTTCTGGAGGTAGGTCCCTGAAGTCCTGGGATGGCTCTGATCACAAAGGGAAGGTGAGAATAGTCTTGCAGGAGATCCAAGAAAAATACATATGGAAACAAAAGAGTTTTACTTTAATTACCTTTCAAAGCCTCGTGAATGACAATATTGTGTTAATTTGCTCAATAGGTAAAACCAACTACTGTTGCCACCCCATGTCATTTCCATGGCAGAGCACCTTGCCTGCACTGGAAATCACATTAGGGGAGGAGGAGATGAGGTTGACTTATATCTCAGCATCCCGGAGTTGATACGTACAAGGCTCCCAGAATGTTCTCTTATTTTTGTATTGTGACTAGAACATATAAGAAAAAGGAATGATTTTCTAGGACTTCTCTAGCAGAGTCTCTTTTGTCTTCAGAACCATGGAGATCCCCACAGCTATAGAGCTTTGGCAGGACAGTCACAAGACAAGAACTCACTGCTTAAGCACCAAAATATTTGCATTAGGCTATGAATGGCAGCCATCCCCCTTCAAAAGCCTGCTTGCTCCTATGCAGAAAAATTGATCTGAGTGAACACATCCATATTCTTTTTGCACTGATAAAGAACAAGTGAGCATTAGAGCTTAACAAAAAGATTCAGCTTCTTTTGTGTTAAGCACTGAAATGCTCATACAGAACAATTCTTTTATACTTCAGATGCTCATAATGGGAAAATCTTAAGGGAAACTTAAGGAAGAGTTGTTAAAGAAAATACATTTACACTAATATCAAAGACACACAAGATGCACTGAGACACCAACAGAATATAATGCAAAAACACTGCATTAAGAATGAGGAAATAACATCGTGAGTAGGTGGATCAGAACCACATGTTGCCAGGCTTTGAATTCCGTATTCACATGTTCCCCACCTCCTTCTCCCCACTCGAAGTATAAGAAAGAAAAGAAAACCAAAAGTATAATGTTTACAATTCAGTGAACGACTTTAATGAAAGTCTGGACACTGCACTGTACTATAAAGATCACTGCATGCATACCTTTTCCTCTGAGTGCCACTGCTGACAAGTAAGTTTGGTTGCTGTGGGCCCTGACTATGCAGGAGGAAAGTGTCTATGGTTGGCACGGTGGCTGATGCCTCCTCACTTACTTTAGGGCTGCCGATCTTGCTCTTTCCAAGCTTGCCTTTGCTGCGTCGGGACTGCTCATGGTCAAACTCTAAATCCTCCAGTCGTTGGGTAAGGGCAAGTTTTTGCTGGATAGCCATGCGCAACAGAGAGTTCAGGGTCTTCTTCTCATCCTCAGCAGCTGCCAGCTGCCTTTGCATCTCATCCAGCTGCGTGACATACTCATCGCACCTGGGAAAACAAACAAGGCAGAAATCTGGGGAACTGATCCAAGAACCAACCCTGCAAGTGATCGTAATTCCAGATCTCTGTTTCACAGGCAGATTCAGATCCAAGCTTCTGCCGAATCAAAATCTGGAAGCAGAGAGCCTGAATTCTTGTCCTACTGAACGAATCTGGACTTGGATCTGAGTGTCAATATTTCCCACTCAGCAGTACAACCCGTGTCTAGAATAATAGTAATGACAACGTTTCTAATCAGTAAACTAAAAATTGGATCTCTGAGATAGATTTTGAAACAAAACCACCTTCCTCATAACTTTGTTAGCATTTAGGATCAAATTAAGTTTACTGTTTTAAACGTAAAATTAAGAGGAAGAGCAAGTCATTTTAAAACAGTCTTAGTGACTTTTTGAAGTGAAATAGTTACAATTTGTTAAAAAGAGAAGCATCCAATCAGTAACAGTGATAACTATGCCATCAGTGAAATGATTCACATGTAGCAACGCTGTCCAGTTATCAGACATTTAAGGACCCTTCATGTGAAATAACACAGCTTTCATCCGATCTCCTCCCCACGTTACCTGTATAAAACTAAACAGTTTGGCTGTGTAATTACCACAACATATTGGATGAGGATTTAACTTCATCATTGCCATTCACAGAAAATAAGAAAATCATGTTAGTTTTCCTTCTCAGAATGTGTGAACCAATGCACTTTTTGAATTACTGCAAATGGAGTGATTAAATTAATTTTTTTGCAACTCTACACTTCTCCTTGGGAAACACAAGTAAAGCATATGCAAAACTTCACACTTCTCTTTCTCACATGCACACATGCATGGCACTCTCCTTCTGAATAACTTAAGGCACTTTAACTGGAAGAAAAATGGTTATGCCACACACTGTTTCAACTCCAGTTTCAGTATGACCTTTCTCCTACAGGACCTTAACAAGCATGGCTGTCAGTATGAAAGCCCTGAGGAAGAGAGATATTTCTGAAACAGTGGTTGACGTCAAGTCCACTTGCACATCTATTTCTGTTGCAGGCTATTTACTGATGTCTCGGCCAGTGTTGTTGACAGAAACATTAGAATGAAATAAGCATTCTGGAAATTAAATTCATTTAAAATAGGAATTACTATAATGCCCAAGCTATCAGAGTTTTAAAGACTCTTTCTTGTAACCAGATGGATCCTGTATCAATCTTTTATTCTCTTCTGCTTTCCTCTTTTCTTTTAAGAAGATACTTCTTTTCAAATACATTTTCTGTAGAGAATTAAAATAAAAAAGTGACATCTGCAGCAACACCTGTAGCACTGTGCCACTAGAGGAACAAATTGTCTTGCTTTAGGATGCCCAGAAGCCAGTTTTCTTTTTGGAATAGGACTGTTTTTTTTCTCAGGCCTCGGGATGTTCTTGTGTCTAGAAATCTGCTTTGCAAAACAGCATAACTGAGCAGTTAACATAACCTCCATGAAGGTGGATACCACAGAAACAGACAAACCTGCTTTGAATTCTATCAGGATGGCCCTAGAAACCTAAATGTTGTTAGCTGGTCTCATGCTCAAGTTAAAAACAATTCCATAAATACAAAATTTTCTAATTGTACTAATTAACTGTACACCCTCTCTAGAAGCCTCTCTGTAACAGCAATCCAGCATTCTTGGCAGTTCACTGGAGTGTTTGGGTGGTTCCAGTCATCTGTCCTCCACCACAACTCGAAGTTTCCTATTATTTTGTCCAAACATGTGGGCCATTGTCTCCGTGTCGGCTGCTCAAGAATACATATTATTTGAGAAAAAACATTCAGAAAGGGTAAGCCTAAATCAAACAAGGCCATAATTAACTTCAGAAACCACTGAATTAATAGCCTGAGATCTCCTTGAAGTCTGCAGCAACAAAGGTTATTCCATATAGTGGGAGGTAGCTACTGCCTGCAGCTATGGCATTTCCCTGCAATAAAATAATCCCTGCTATGTGTGAATTAGGGATAAAAATAGAAGTGTTTCCAATTTAAAAAGAAAAAATTCTTTACATGTCCATATTGCCTTTTGCCCGCATATTTGAAAAACATAAGTCTCAAAGCATATAGAAGAAGAAAAAGGCTAAGAGCTATTAGGAAGCTATTACTTCTGACACAGCGTGGAGCACTGCAGAGCAGGCAGGGCTCCAAGGTTCTGAATGGGCCTTTTAAAAGAGCTCAAGAAGTAGTGAATAACAGAAATTACATTACATCCTCCTACACAGAATCATAGAACAGTTTGGGTTGGAACAGAGCTTTGAGATCATCCTGTTCCAACCCCTCTGCCATGGGCAGGGACACCTCCCACTAGACCAGGATGCTCAAAGCACCATCCAGCCTGGCCTTAAACAGCTGCAGGGAGGGGTCACCCACATCAGAGCTCTTTCCCAATTTGTCCCTTGTCTCATGATGGGAGTAAACTGCAAGGGACTAGTAATTAACACTGTTGCCTTGTTGTATGCTGGTCTACTTATCATGGGCACAAAACTCAGTATTTCACCTCTCTCTCATTTCTCTAGTCTCAGAAAGGAAGCAGACAGATGCATAAGCATGCTTATCTTGTATAAACTAACACATTAAGTTTATGTAGGAGTTTAAGGGATTTCTAGTTCTACCTTTCATCTAGGAATGCAAACCAAATATCAAATCAGGCATAGGCATAATTCAGGTCACATAGATCTTAGCAGAGCTTGATCTAAACCCAGAGACAGTGTCAATGATTGGTGTCAACCAATCTCTGCTCTACCAGTGTAAGCATATTTCTCTTATGCTCACAAATGCTTTCTCCTCCAGGACAGCTCTAGAATCTGTCCATACTTCCCAGTTCATCTCTTTAAGTGCACATTTTCCCTAATCATAAATCATAAGAAGATGTCTTGATTGACAGAATAAAATCAGTGCATGCAGCATCAGGAGTGTGGCAATATCATGAGCAGTATTTCTTGTTCTTTCCATAAGAGAATCTCTATTTAAGAAGGGAAAACAAATTTATGTAGGGACTTGGTAAAATCAGCTTCTTGATTCCCTCTCAACAGGAGGGGCAGGAAAGACACACAATTTTTCTGTTCTGGGGCTACCAGAAACAGCATAGCAGATAGGCAAACAGAAGCTGGGAATCTGATGGGCAGCATACTGCCCACATATCAAATGAGAATTTAAACTCTGCTCTGCCAACCCCATGTACCAGCACACAGCCACAGCAGATGACTTCTTCAGCAGAATTTGCAGCAGAAGGATTTAATGCCATTTTAACCATTAAAATGCACCAACAGAAGCGCTGCTATGGAAGAGATGTCAGTGGAGTCTACTGTGTGCCCCCAAAACTGTATCACAGGTAAAAAGACTTTAAAAACAAAAATATTTATGTGTCTGAAAGTGAATAGTTACAGTGTAACATTAGCTGTTCTCAGCTTAGATAAATTTTATTTCTCCAGTTAATTTCACCATCCTGACCTTTTCCCGCTCTCTACGCTTTCCAAGTAGATTATGAGAAGGGCCTTAAAAATTGACCCTCTTTCACCTGTAAGTCTGTTGAATTTTTGTGGTTTCAAGATGCAAGAAAAGTGTATGAGGAAAACGGAGTGTGAACTGTGGTGAGGATGTAACCCTGGCAGCTCTGAAATAAATTCAGAAAGGGATAAAGGCTAATGAAGTGTCATGGTTTTATGATTTTTGGTACTGGTATTCCACATCATAACATCATGCAGTGCATTTAGAGTTAAAGAGTTAAGGTTCCAGCTCCATGGATCATCGATAGTTCCAGGTATACCTGTCTCAGAAGAGAAGAAGAACTACATTCCCCAGAGGACTTTGCGATGCTTTGCGTTCTTACGTATTTACGCTCAGAGGGGGAGATAAAAACTGTCTGTGGTCACGGGACACGCTCTTTCCTTTGGGATGGACTCAGCAGTGGGTGCTCGCTGCCGTCTCGCCTTCAGCGTTAGCGTAAGGCCTTCGGTTTATCGGACACTCTCTCTTGCTCATTTTATTTGATTTATTAGCTTTAATTCCAATTATATTGTATTATATTGTGCTATTTTGCTTTCTGATATCTATTTAGTAAATTAGCTTTCCTCCTCAGATCGTTGCTGCTGTTCTGTTTCTAGGCCCATCTCCCTTTTCCCTTTTCCCTTTCCCCCTTCCCCTTTCCTGGGGCGTGGGTCCGTAGGTCCCCCGCACCAATCGTCACGGAACCGGGCCGAACCTGCCCGTAAACCGTTGACATGAAGACAGAAGGAGGAAGCTGTACAGATCAGAACCACAGAGACTTTGGATTAGGAAAGGAACAGTCCAGGCAAATACAAAGATCAAAAGTAGAGGTACAAGCTGGACAGAAGGACTTCGGAAGTGAGGAAGATCAGAACTGAAGGAAGTACATAAGAAATGGAAGAATGTACAAGTACCAGGGAAAATCACAGAAAAAGGAAGGCTCCTGCCTTCTGCATACGGAAGCTTTGGAGAAAACTGTAATCTTTGTTATTCAAATCAGAACCATGTGAGCTATGTTCTCCTTATAACATGGCATGAACTTTCTTCAGTGCATGTGATGAAGAAAGCATGAAGTTCAGCACCAGAATGAACATCAATTCAGGAGTCAAATGAACAGAAAGGAAGAGGTTATGATAGAGTCAAGATATTGATCAATCCACTGATATATACAATAATTTTCAGATCTATAATACAACCCTACTCTCTGAGGGATGTTCTCCCTACAGTAAAAATTCAGATGTAAGTGCCACGTAACGTGAGATTACTGTGGAAACAACTGTTTTACTTAACAAGACAAAAGAACTGGGTTTTTTTTTAATATGAATGTTGTTATTGTATCAAATGTTACTGCATGGAGAATCTTACTCTCTTCTGCTTCCAAGCAGATTTATCCTCTTGAACAGACACCTGCAGTGTACCGTGGCTTTGTCATTTAAACAGATGAAGTATTCCAAATGAAGTATTCAGAATGAGCCAATGATTTGAACATTTAGATAAACTGATTTTGTTAAGAGGGTGAACATATTCCAGGGTGGGGAAGGAAAAGTAATATTTTACAATAATTTATAGAAAAATCTACAGGATCCCACTGATGTGCAGTAATTTTCAGTGAGTGAGTGACTTTATGTCACTGCCCCTAGAAAACAGTGTGTGAAAGTTATGATCTCAAGGGCAGAGATAAATTCCATAGGCTATGCAGTGAGTTTTCAATCACAACTGCATGGAGTTTACAAACAGTGGCAGATGCTTTGTGTGAGGTTTTTCCTCTACTAATCTTAGACACTTACATAGGAGAAATTGGTAACTCAGCAAATCATTCAGAATCCCTATATAGTTTGTAGAAGAGAAACAGAAGTTTCATTGCAGCCTACACAAGACATTTAGAATAGGCACATAAATGGACGGCACCATTTAAGTTTAATTCTCATGGAAAATAAGCCACTGTCTCCTGCCAGCTTTAGGATATGAGTGTTTGGTCCAGCTAAAGTGTTCAGTCAGGATGCCCAAATTGGGTAAAAAGGATTGAGCACACCAATAACCTAACATTCCCTTTAAGTAACAACTTTCAGATCTTTCCAAACTTGTTTTATCTTGCAGGCTGATGATTTAGGCTCCACGTAAGTCCCTTGTTTGCTTTACACTCGTGATGCTAGCTCTCTCCTCAGGGCTTAGTAGCCCTCCAGGTAGCCTTACAGAGTTAAGTACATTTGTATAACTCCTAGAATAATTAGTTGGTAAATAAAGATCAACAAAAGTATTTTTAAAACACACGCAGACGTTTGCTACCCTGAAGACAGTCTCTAGATGTCAATGAAATGAACAGAGCTACCTTGGTTCACTTCACCTGATGAGTTGATTCTTCACTTCCATTATGGCACTACACGTACTCTTCCAGCGATGAACCTATGATGAATTTGTACACAGCAGCAAAGTCATGGCATGCAAATGGCCCCTTCTCCATTTTTCCATCTCTCCCAGCTGCTGCTGCTACTGTCACTAAGCAACAAAGGACCAAAACAGGCTGGAAGAGGTGAGATGGCACCTATATACTACAAGAGAGCACTGGGGAGGTGTTGGCATGAGGCACGAAGTCTTATTGCTTACAGACTAAAGCACAAGCAAGAAATTGCATTGCATTTAATCATAAGGGAGAGAAAAAAATCATGATATAAACAGAAAGATTTCCTGAGGTTACTACTATTTCATTTGGGTATTAAGAATTTTTTGATGGAATCACTGGATCTTCAAAAACAAATTATTTATAGGAAATTTTTACAAAGCAGCTAAAACCAAAAGCTCTTCTGAGCGTGGTAGAAGGAAAGAAGAGAGATGATTAATTACTGCCCTGTCAGGAGGAACTACGGTACAGAAGATAAGTGAAACTTTGATCCTGTGAAGGAGAACTTAATAAATTGAATAACACAGCTGGAGAAAATAAGAATTCATGCTGGAATGTGAAATTGCAATGGCCTTACAATTATTAGTGCTGGATTACAGCACAGGCTGGTTGGTGAAATAGATTTTTCCAGTGGTAAGTAATAAATTGCATGATAATGAAAACATAGGATTCTGAAGATCATCATTAACCATATGAAAGCTTTCCACGACCAGATCACGGCATACTTCTGAATATGAGTATCAGCCATATAAATCTACTGTTTGATTTCCACTTAAAAAAGCCCTATAAATGCAAATAGACTGAAGACTGATATTGGCATTTATAACACTTTACTCAAGGTTGCATTGACATTGTTATTCTCCAGCATTATTTTCCAAGACATGCTTCTCAGTATCACTTGAAAGCTTGCAAGTTTTTCACAGTGTGCACTGTAAGATTCATTCACCTTGATCCAGCAAACCCCTGACCTTGCAGAAAATGATTTCTGTTTCTCCTCCTAAGGACCCAACATACTAAGCTAAGTCTGCTCCCACTTAGCACACTTACTTCTACAATGTTGAGGCAGACGGTGAGATCACTCCCCTTACCTGGTTGCAAACATTGCTCTCAAGGATGAGAAGGTTGCCGCATCCTCCTTCAAAGCCTTCAGTTCGTTTCGTAGTTTGGTCATTGTTTCAGTCACCATAGCTTTTTCATTTTCATATTTATTCTTCAGATTGGCTAATGCCACTTCAGCTGTCTGAAAACATACACAAGAATATTTGCTTATCAAACAGATATCTCATAACAACTAAGATGGTGCCCTTCAATGTTGCCCTTTCATTTCTACTCTAGGCATGTCCAATCCACGTCCCATGGCCTGCACATGCCCTGGCCTAGCCCATCCTGCAGCTGCCCCCTGTCCCACACCATCACAGTAGTGGCTCTTCCTCACCAAGTGGCCTGGCCCAGCCTCAGTCACACATCCATTGCTCAGCAACAACCAAATACTGGTGAGTGATTGGCAATGTCTGGGCTGAAACCAGGACAACGGGAGGGCATAGTGCAGCACTGACTCAAGTGATGGTGAATAATTTTATGCATTTTGGTACACTGGCTAAACAGAGTCTTGTAAACAGCAAACAAAATGTAGCCATGCTTTCCATTTTGACAGAGGAATTTGAGAATAAGTTTTATGACTGCTGAAAAAATTAACACATTTTTGGTATACTTGTGACTGTTTTCAGGTGACATAAATCCATCGCCTGCGAATTTTCAAATAGAATGCATTGAGTTACAATCAGATGTTCATCTCAAAGAAAAATTTGATCATGTCTCTACTCAACTTTTCTAAGCCCTATCCCACGAGAGAAGGATATTCCTCACTTCACCATCACACATCATTTGTGTCATCACTTTTTGGCAGTACATACATTTGTGAACAACTATTTTTAAGGAAGAGTAACATTTCAGCAAAAATCTCTGATGAGAACCTGGAGAACTCACTAAGAATTGCAACCACTGCCACTGAACCAGACTGATGCATTAGTTTCACATAAAAAATTTCAAACATCCCAGTACTTCCATGTTCATCTTGCTCTTTTTTTCCAATGTTTTAGTAAAAAAATATTTAAAAAAATAAGTTTTCTTAGTTACATACATTAACTACATTACATATTTGATATGCAGCCCAAGACGATTCCTCTTCACTCAATGCAGCCCAGGCACATCAAAAGGTTGGACACCTATGTTGAACTTCATGAAGTCAGGAAGAGGAGAAAGCAGTTGAAGGGACAAAGCCAGTCCTAATGAGCTGGCTACAATTTGAAATCTTAAATTTCAGTGTAAAACCATGCAGCTGTACGCTGAAGGTTCAGGCAAGTGAACAAGTTACTGCATCTTGAGTCACTAGCACATTTCTGGGCTGCAGTAAGACACCAAGTGTATCTGACCATGCTGCAAAGGCAGCTTAGACTCAGCCTTGGTAGCTGAGGTCCAGCCTGGTGTGGTTTTCTTCATGCACTCTGCCATGACTTTCCTTGCATGAGGTGACTGCGAGGATGTGGCAGCTTGCTTTTTGTCCAAGCACTGGTATACCTATTGTTGTGCAAAACTACATTATTTTCGCAGCTTTAGTTAACTACAAAGAAGAGAAAAGAAAGTGTAAATTAGAATTCTCATTTAAAAGTAGAGCAAGGCTTTGTTGTCACCTATTCCTTTATTTCTCAGCTTCCTTCTTTCTTTTTTTCATTTCCTCCAACAATTCGCTTTATTTTACTGTCCTGCTGCTTATAATAGTTATAGTTGTTTTATTTTTGCAAGAGATGAATCTTTTGTTGAACTGATGAAGCTTAGTATCATTTTGAAGTTATTCAAAATACACGCTTGTATAGAGACTTTATACCTACTGCTGTCATGTGACAGTTTAAATTATTAAAATTGAATGAAATGAACAAAAAATATTTCCATTGCCTATACCAGGGGTGGGGGTTTATCATTATTTTTTCACTTCATTTAGTGCAGAATAAATTGTAGCAATTCAGCAATTACTCTCCCCTGTTGATCTTGTGAGCTCTTGAGCCATGAGATTGTAGAACAGCATTATTTTAAAGCAGCAAGCAAGGGAACATGAAAATAGATGCTAATGATCGAACAGTTGGAAATCTATTTTAAACTCAGTTTACTGGAACTTGCTAGATTTGTCACTAACAACATCTCTTAACAAAATACCAATGTCTGCTAAAACACAATAATATTCATTTGCACTTTGGGAAATTGCACAGTTTCAGATGGCAGCACTAAAATTTTATCTTTTCTTTTACAGTTTTGTACTCAACAATAAAGTTATCTCCACTTTCACACTAGTTTACACTGAGTGATTTTTAAAAATCACTAGCAACTACTTGTAATTGTATAGCTAGCTGCTGAAAGCTTTTCTATGTCAAATTTGAAGTCCTCAGCAACTGATTAAAAAAAAAACAACAACAAACAAAACAAGAAATAACAACAAAACAGAACACTCAGGGATATATTCAAATAAAGTAGCTTTATCAACCTTGGTGACATATGCTTTGGTATAATGCAGGATGCTAGACACCACCCTTCCCCATCTTGGCAGGAAAAAGCAGAAATCATCAGCCTTCTATGTTTTCAGGAAGGAGTAAAAATGTACGCATAAATTAACCTGGAGAAGAAAGATTAATTATGCTTAATCAAGCTTCTTTTTTGAAGGGAAATCTAGAAATAGTGAGTCAAGGGACAAATTCCTACTTAACAAGGATGATTAAATCAGACTTACTTACGAATCTTCAGGTCACTAATGAGGCAGAAGTGATTTATGAGAGCAGAGCTAGGATTTATAGGTCAAACTGAGTTTGGCCCCAAAGCTGGAATTCAGAAGTCTTTGTTCTGCAAGAGAAATCCAGCATACTGTCCTTTAAATATGGCAATTCCAAGTAATGTAAAGACTTCTCCTCTGCTTAGAATGAGAATGAGTTAAAGATATGTGCTGTCTCACCTAACCTGAGCCTTTTTTAAAAAAACTGGTTAACTATTTCAGCATTGGGAATACATTTTCCCTATAAACCCAGCAGTTTACACATCATGGAAACCATGTGCAAGGACTAGACTGAAACAGTTAAAGGCAATCAGTCCCCTTTCATCTTGATCTTCCAGTTACTTTTCACAACCAAAAATCTCTCCCTGTCCCAGTAGAGACTGAAGGAGAAAACATCCTGTACTGAAGAACTTCATAAAGAGCATCTCCTTTTTACGTTCTGTTCAGGTAGGCTGATATAGTAAAACAAAGTTTCAGTGACCACAATCCAAATGACCTGTTTGCTCTGCCTATTCTGCACTTCTAGAGAAGTGAGCTGGTTTCAAACTCGGCAATGTTTTATCACTGCCTTTGATCTGAAAATTTTAGTAACACATGATCTCAGTATTTTAAAGCGAAAAAGGTTGAAGCTAATAAATGACTTCTACCTTTCCTGTAGACTATGAACTGTGTCCTCTCCAGTAGCTTTTATAGTGCCACTGGGTAGAAAAATGATTTTCCAGGTTTTAGAACTTTCAGAAAGTGTATTTTTCTAACATTAATTCCTTAACATAACTGTATTATAATAAAAAATGAACGCATGTAGAATATGTCAAAATTCACATTTCACTGAAACAACAAAGACTTCAACAGTTCTTTCTCGATGCTAACTATTTTAAAAGGCACTTTATATGGCTCCTTTTTTACATCAGACAAGCTCTCATCACTCTCCTTTGCAGGTTGCCAAGGGTCTCCCTTCTGAAAGGGACTGAAGAATGGATGGCACAAGTGCACTATCGGCAAAGAAAACAAAACTAAGAAAAATGCGTTTTTAATAGGCAAGACAAATAAAGGGGAAAAAAGCAGGGGTTCTGCTATGAATCTGAAGATAGGCAGCAAGAGCCAATGGAGCAGAAGGGTATCTTTCATGCAATGCTCATCTCTCTCCATCAGTCTTTGCAAGAGCTGGTGGGCTCCAGACTGAGCACATCTCAGGTTACCCAGAGCTCATCATTTTGGGACCTGGATGCTGACCAAAGCTGACTGCTACCAGACTCCTCGGCTCTAAGAATGCTATTTTACAAGGCAGCTAAGTCAATCTATGCTGGCTAGCTGCCACTGAAAGTATACGTACCCAGCCTTTTCTCAGCCCTACCTTTTGCACACCAGATGGGTTTTTTCTCTGCTTATTGTGAGTCAGTCTGGGGAATCAAACAGGCAGAAAATTAGCCTGAGGTACCTCAGAGTCAGGATGTGCAACGGGGAGCATGGATAAGGGGAGAAAAGGCAGTTGGATCCCCTCTTTCAGAGATACCCAAGTATCCCCTCCACAGTACTGCTAGGCTGTGCCATGGATAGCATGCCCAGGAACATGGCAAACTGAAACCACAGCTCCATGTTGCTCTTCCTCCAGCAGCAACTCTAGCCTTACAAGGACAGATCACACCTGACCAATCTAGTGGCCTTCTATGATAGAGTGACAGCATTGATGGACCAAGGAAAGGCAAATAATGTAAACTACCTGGACTTGTATAAGGCCTTTGACATGGTCCTACACCACATCCTTATTTCTAAATTGAAAAGATATGGATGTAAACGGTGGAGTATTCAGCAAAAAAAGAATCAGCTGGATAGCTGAAGCCACAGGGTTGTGGTCAGTAGTCCAATGCCTAGGTGGAGGCTGGTCACAAGTCCTCCCAGAGGTTCATCTTGTGACTGGTGTTTTTCAGCACCTTTACCAATGACCTAGACAGTGGGATTGAGTGCATTGCCTACAAGTTTGTGGACAGCATCACGGCCTTCCAGTACTTAGAAGGATCAGATGTTGCACATCCGGGGTTATTCAGTTATGTTTCCCAAACTTTACAAGTATCTCAGTTATGGAAGCTGCAGATGTCATAGCCATTGCCAATGTGGACATAAAGATCTTACTGACTCAGTTCCCTCCCATGCAACTATTTACCCTCAAAAACAACCAATCATTTTTCAATTGGAATTTCAAGATATTAAATTCCTCTCATAGGTAGCTTTTTTTACTGTATGTTGTTAGAAACCAAAATCAAAACCCTTATCGAAAAAGTCTTAAAAAGTATTATATCATTAATTTCTTATTACTTTACAATTTATTCTCCTTATTAATACTAAAGCTACTTGGGGTTGTGCTCCATGAAACTGGTGCTGACACAGCAACTATGACTACAAATTAACCAATACATAAATCAAGATGAAATAAAGCAAGCAAGCCAACAAGATGTTGTGACTTGCTATCTCAAACTGCTGATTTGTTTAATAACCAATTCCCCTGGTCTTAGGTTCACAGATTCTTATAGTAAATCTCTTCTTTTCTCTGCTACAGGGTTTGGTGTCCTCTATTTGTGGCCCAGCCTAACACTACAGCGTTGATTTGAAAATATTTTCAAAGAAAACACAGCTAGAATACAAAGACATAGCATTAGAAATTGACAATCGAATTGAGCTAGGCCATACTTTGTCAGGCTCAAACAGAAATTTACTGCATGCTATTAAATATTTATAAGATCTATTTGCATGCTGCACTGCGAGACCCACTGAAACAGAAGGAGAAACAGAGTCCCTCAGTGCTTTCCTGCAATCAGGTAATTTCCTGTGAAGAGAACTGAACGCAGTTCAGATTTATTGTTTTCTTTCTTCTCATGAACCACGTGCCCGTGTACCTGGTTAACAGAGGATGGCAGTACACTGCAGTGAAGTGCACGGCCCGGAAAGTTGTTCATTTATGTGATGTTGCAATACCTCTGATAGTCACTAGATGGCACCAATGCATCCCTGATAAAGGGCGTAACCTCATTATCAAAAAACAACTCTCAATGCAAGATCCACAGCTCTGCTGCCGGTCTCAACCCTCCCCCTCCCATAGATCTGAACAGCTGGATACTCTAGAAGTTACTGCCTTTTTTTTTTTATGCATTTGTTTGTGCTCTTTTTGCTTTCCAGAAGTATTTGAACCAGAAAAAAAAATCTATATAGATATAGATAAATATGTAAATCACCTCAATATCCTCGCTAGTTACTCTACCAACACAATCACAGTGCTTTGTGGCAGCATTTCCACAAAGCAGGACAGGAGTTGAGCTGGCAACTGTGACAGCTGGGACAAGAGGGGATACACCCAGCTGCTCTGCTTCCTGCCCCCACCAGAACCCCCTGCACTCTCCTGAGCACCTGCAGTGCCTTGAAGCACACCTACAAGACATCACTGCATAACAACATCGGCTTCACTGGCCTTGTTTAGCTTGGAGAAGAGAAAGCTCTGAGGAGATCTCATAGCAGCCTTCCAGAACCTGAAGAGATCTCAAAAGCAGGAGGGAGTTCTGACTTTTTTGCATGATCTAATAATGACAGGACAAGGGGGAATGGTTTAAACTAAAAGAGAGGAGATTTAGGTCAGATGTTAGGAAGAAATTCCATACTCAGAGGGCAGTGAGGCCCTGGCACAGACTACCCAGAAGCTGTGGGTGCCTCACCCCTGGATGCACTCAGGGTCAGGTTGGATGTGTCCCTGGGCAGCCTGAGCTGCTGGGTGGCAGCCCTGCCCATGGCAGGGGTTGGGGCTGCATGGGTTTTGAGGCCCCTTCCAACCCAAACCATGCTATGATTCTATGGTGCTCTCAGTCAATCACAGTCGAAGCTCTTGTGGTTTTAGAGAAAATGCAAAAACCTGAACCAGATGTCTTCTGTAGGCTCATCTAAACAGAACTAACTGATGAAAAATCTTCCCAACCTATTTCTGTTTAGAAGTTTTTTTTTGGAGGAGGGAGCTCAAGGGAATTAATCTTGACTCATGTTTCCTGAACATGAGATGTGCTTTGGGTTCTTGGGATACACTTATCACCAGAGGCTGGCAGTACTGCTACAACACAGTAGAACTAACCTCCCATCTCTATAAATTTATCCATCCGTTTTACATTATCGTGTCTTGTAAATTGAAGGTGTGGGGACATTAGAATTAGGTTTGCATGAAGAGTATTGCAAGAGACAATACACATTTGAACAGTTGCCAACATTTATGCTGTTACGTACAAGAGTTTGGAGCACAATTTAAGATGATGCTCCATTTCTGAAAGTAATAATAATAATTAAAAAACCACTGTGAAGAGAGTAAGACTTAGCTACATTCTCTTGTAGTATCGCTAGATAAATGATGGCTCTATGCTAAAGGAAAAAGTCTTTAATTTGGAATCTAAAGCCATATACTTCAATTACATCTTAATTACATGGAAAATCCTTCTATAATTGCTCGGAGTTATTATTGCTTTGCTAGGCATGGTACTTGATTAATTGAATTAATATTTAATGTGTTGTACTGCAGAGAGGGAGGAAACGCTATAAAAGACTCAACATATATTGAAATATAGTTGCAATTTAAAAATTCCCAGTACTTAGAAATGCAGTTGCAGATTCAATCATCGAATAAGTTTGGATCTTTAACTTCAGATGACCCAACTAGTGGGAACTTTAACACAGAAATCACTGTCATCAGAGAACTGCATCGCAAGCCATTAACCAGCATTTATGCCCCCATGTGGTGACCACTGCACTTCTTAAAATGGGCAGTCTGGAACAGCAACTCTGTCCTTGCAGCCTCGTAGATTCAGACTTAATTTGGAGCATAAGACGACTAACTGAAGTAAATATAATATCATGCTTACATTTAACTATAAAATTGTTTGCAGAACTGGAATCTATTAGATACATGGAGTTTGGGAGGATATAGAAAGCAAAAAAATTGAGAGTACTCCTGAAACGAACACCACTGTATGGAGTTCTTTTTGCATTTTAAATACAACACTGTAATTCTCAACTTTTTTACATTGGTGTAATGGCATTAATAAAGTGGGTTGATGATTTTTTTAAGCTATGAAAATTTTCAAAATCATGTATTTTTTTTATTCTTACAAAATATAGCTCTATCATGAATCCTTCTTAAAAAAAGAAAAAAAAAAGAAAAAAAAGAAAGACAGTTACTGTTTAAGGTAGCTTTATCATGCAATGATATCCCATTTCTTAAAAGGAAAACAGAAAATAGTTCAATTTCCTAAAGAATTAAAAACATTCCAGTGTAAAAAATCTAGGAATGAAACAAAAATCATTCTAAAAATCACACCGACCCGTAAAGAAAATTACCCTGCATTTCACCTTGTGTTTTATCATAGAAATGCCCAGCTTCTGTACAGTCCAAGGTGATCACTTGCACTCTTACATTGTCCATTCTCCTCCGGAGGTGTGTTTTAGCTCTGCAATACTTATTTTAAATGCTCTTAAATTTGCTGGTGGACATTCAAGATTTGTGGCCTGTGGAACACTACAGAGATGAAGAATGAGTGCTGGAAAACACATAGCTGAAATGTTCAGAGGAGAGGTGGGGTGGGAGGGCTGAAATGCCTTCCCTCACTGTGATGGAGTGTAAGGCTCAGTAACCTTTGAGTGAAAGCTCTCCTCTAAAAACCTCCTGGGAAAGCTTGCCAAGTAACCTGTATAAATAACAGACACTCCTGACCGCCTGTTTTATTGGCACCTTACCTGCTTGTTGGCCTTCAGCACTGCTCTCAGGGTTGCTATCTGCTCCCGCTTTGTACTCAGGAGGGATTTCAGTTTCAGAATCTCTTCCATTAAGGCCTCCTTGTCTTTATCAATCATGGGTGCCAGCTCCCGGGCTGCAGCACGCTGGCGCGACAGCTGCAGTGACCTATCTACAGCTTTCTGCAAATGCTTGATTTGGTCCCTTATGATGGCATTGAGGTTGTAGATGTTCATCGGCTCTTTGCGAATGTCACTGCTGTCAGAGACAGGGGAGGAAGGAGGGGCAGTGATGACAGGGGAAATTGTAGGTGTTTTCGTTGGGCTCTGCTCCTTGCCAGGCTCTGTGACCTCTTTTGTCACCTGCTCAGTTGGAGTCCTGGCTTCTACAGGCGATGCCACCCCCCTTCTGGCAAGTCGTGGGGAAAGGAGACCCCGTGGGTCATCAGGGCCTTTCAGGCTGCCACTGCGGGTTACTCTGCTCTGCCTGTAATAGTCCAACATGACCCTGTTTGGTGTCTCGTTATTGCAGAGGCAGACGTGATGGTAGAGCTGAGCCAGCTCCTCGCTAAACGTCACCAGCTCGTCCTGGGCGGTGTTGAGGGTATTGTGGTTTTCATTCGCTATGCTTGTCATCCTTTGTAACTCCTTTTCCATGTGAACCATCTTTTCCTGGCTTTCCTTGGTTGACTTCTCTAGGCTTGTCACCTGTTCATCGTAAGTCTGGATTCTGCTCTCATACTTGGCCTTCTCTTCGGTGTAGTTTTCCACATAATTATTATATTTCTCCTTTAAGGCTTTGATTTCTGCTTTAAGGTCTATCACTTCTGTAACAGCTACTTTGTATTTACATTCTAGAATCTCCAGACCATTGATGTCCACTTCATAGTCGTGTGCTTCTTCACTGGAGTCTCGCCCCTTCTCACAGTCGTGCTCTGCTTTCAGCTCCTTGTTGCTCTGCAGGCCCCTCATGGCGTTGACGTGCTCTGTGAGCCTGTGGACTCGCTCATGTTGCTCAGTCAGGGCTCCTTTGGTGTGCTCCAGCTGCGTCTGAGACTCCTGCAGGTTGGCCAGGAGAATGGCTTTTTCTCTTTCCACCTGCAACAGAGTCAAAGTGAAACACCCGGCATCTCGTCCTACCCATGCTTTTCTGCTGAACACCAAACTGCCAGACACATTCACCACTTCCACCCCAGCACTCTGCATATACATCTTGAGATCTTCCAAAATACTACAATACTTTGCCCCTGAACCATAAAACTGAGTAAAAAAGAGATATGTGTAACTTGTGGCAGGTTATGAATCTCAGCCTCTGCTACCATTGCAGCATCACTAGGTCGCAATTTTAGACATTGCTCACTGAAGAATTAGTGCCCTAGCACTAAGCATAGTCAGCTAGAGTGATGATACTGGATTGATCAAGACAAATGTTTTCTGAAATTTAATAGGCATAACTGGATTGTTGTCAGTTACAACATGTTACATCCATATACTTTAGTGATTCATTTATATTTCCCATGAATGGCTTTACCATTCTTCATAATTTTTATTCATATATTTGAAAATTTCATGAAGGAGGGCTTCATTACTGAATGCAAATACAGTAAACAAATGGCTGTGTACATCTGCACAACTAGATTAAATAACCCATCATGTGCAAGTATAGCACAGAGCAGGAACCTGCACATGCATCTCCCAGGAATCCCCATTTCCAGCAGTCTCCTGTAAACAAAATCCATTCTTTTAAAGACAGTGCAGAAGAAAATGGGATTTACAATATAACTAACAATCCACTGATTCTGACCTAGTAAGTTCCTTTCTGAATATCCACAGAGAATTATGGATGTTGAAAAGAAGTAGTCCTGGAAGAGTCTTTTTGAAGTTTTAATACACAGCATCTTAAAACAAACAAACAAGAAAAAATTCGTGTTTGATCTGCTCAGATATTCACTACTCACGATAATACCTGTGAATGTCTCATTTTCAAATTTTAGTGTAGTACTGCAGCTTCTTTTTTTTTTTTTTTTTTTTCTCTGCTTTTGTCCTTTACTGATCTGTGAATTGGGAAGCAGATGATATAGGAGGCGCTCATGCCTTTTGCATCAGGATCCACAGCCTATCAGGCTGACTGCTCTTTCACTCTCACTGTTGCAGTAACTCAGCCCAGTGTTTACATGTGCAGACAATGTCGTGCTCCATGCTCCCATAGTGAGTGGCTGAATTGCTAATTCAGAGTACTCAAAGCTGTCCCCTCTGAAGAGTCCTCCAAAAACACTGCCTTCTCTATCAGCATACCTCCAGGCAGCATTTGGAAGAGTCAAAACAGCCACCATGAAACTCAGTGATGGAAAAGAAAAGCCTTTTAGAGACACTGAGGATACTAATGCCATCTCACAAAATGTTCCAAGCAGTGGTTCAGATTCCTGTTATCACCTAACAAGGCTTTGAACAAAGCTTTTGAGCAGCGGCTGCTGCTCAAAAATAACAAAGTACTAAGACTTACGATGATCCCTTGGTTTTACAGACAGGCTTTCAAAACATGGTTTCAATTACAACCTGCAATTGGTTGCAGGTAAAAATTGTAAGGATAAAAATAGAAGCCATGTTAAAAACATCTCAAAGTTGGCCTCATTTTTTTTTATGTACAGGTGACTGATGACTCTAGAAGAAAAAAACAGGGTGAAAGCTCATTCCAAAAAATATCTCCTTAGATACAGGGAGCTAGCTCCATGTAAGCACTACAAAGCCTGTGCTGTAATGGAGGACAGCTGAGGGCCATTGAGCGCACCACCAATACAGCTGTGCCCTTCTTGCTGCCCCCATCTGCCACCAGCCTGCATTACCAAAGAGCAGGCCTTCCATAAAGCACCTTGGTGTGAGACCCTGTTGCAGTCTCTGCCTAATTTCATCAGGCAGAACTGATACTGACGAATTATTGATCTCAGCCATCATGAAGAAAAACTGTATCAGAGATAGTAAATATCTTTATGGTCATTTTTCTGCTGAACACAAATGGCTTCTAGGAACAAATACTTCTTTCAAATAGAAAGGATTGTTTCCAGAGAAAACACACAAATGTAAAACCCATCTACCAGCTTGGACAGTAGGTAAAATAAAATACATAGAACTACAGAATTTTACTCATCCTAGTCCAGTAATTATGGATGAAGCTAATCCACTTCTGTTTGAAGAAAACTACGTGCTCCTACTTCCAAGGAGAAAAGAACAAAGCTCCAACTGCGCACGGAGTACTCCTTCTGAATAGTAATAGCTCTGCTGTTTCTAAGGACAGACACTGTATTTCTTGTTCGTGACATATTTTTATTTCCAAAAAAGAGCAAATTTTTGGGATTAGACTACTGTTATTAAGTCTGTTGCTTGCTTTTATGATGAAATTAGTAGCAGCAGAAATTATCTATGCCTCCATCTAAAAGTGGAAATGAAAGCAATTCAAAAGCTGCTGCACCCATCTTGAAATGCACTCTTCCATTCAAAGGTCTCAGTGTGAGGAGATTTCCCCACAAGTTTTTTGATAGTTTGCAGTTACAAAGGCCAACACACAGTACTAGCATCCTGAAGTTGCAAAAGAAACTTTACCTAACATGCTAGCTTTTCTGGTGCATGTTTCTTTTCGAGATTGAAGAGTGAAAAACTCACCACACTGAAGGCAAAAAAGGGAAACCTGAAGTTTGATTCTCTCAGAAAAGGAGCCCACCGTCCTAATGACATAAACATACTTCCCAAGAGAGGGTCATCTCCTTCAGCAGCTCTATCATAGTACATCCCCTGTCAGTAAATGAGAGGATCGTATGCCAAATATTGTGATATAACTGTCTGAATGCCACATGGCAAAGACATTGCTAAGGAGAAAAAAAATACAATTTTGTTGACGAATTACCTTTTGTCAGTTTGAACCCAATTAAATCTCCCGTTCACCATGGGGAAAAATTTTGAAGGAATTTATCAGAGTTAATTTGTGTGACTCAAGATGAGTTGATACAACCTAATAGAGAAGATGATTGCTTTAAAAAGAGTACACATCAGCAGGTTGCAGCGAGCCCTTCCAGTATCTAAACAGAAGTGTCCTGCTAGGTCTAGTCTCCCTTTTCTAATCCTTTTAACATCCCTACAATGGTGAATGATGTTGGAGGGAATTTGTGTGGGTTTGCTGAGGTTCAACAAAGCCACTGTGACCAAAAAATGTTTTTATTTCCTAGGTTCCTTCTAGGATCCTAGGACAGCTTCTGGCTAGTGAGTATCAGAAGGTGGACTCTTTGTTTAAGAAGTGTACAAAAATAAGTAATGTTTAAATTAGAGATGACAAAAACATTTGCAGTACCTTTCAAGCAGTAGTTTGCTGATTCATCATGTTTAGTATTCAACAAATCAAGATAAAATACAGCCAGAAAATTGTTTTTTCATTTTCAAACATCTTTTGTTACATATTTACTTTGTATTTCTTAATTGTAAATTATGTTTGAAAATGATAGAGCTGTAAATTAAAATGCAAATATTTCAAAGATTTTTTTCTGAAGTTGTGTATTTTTTAGCACTGTATTTCTGAATGAAGACAAAAGATGCTACACTTCTGTGGAGTTACACTCCTATGATTACGCTATATGCATAAATATATACATGCATATGCATCTTTATACCAATGAATATATGAGCAAAATACACGCACAGATTCCATTGTAATATTGGAACAGTTCTTGACAGAATATCTACAGAAGTGAAATTCCTGATGTCAATCTTTTCTAGTTAAATTATGCACTTTCTGCATCAAAGCTATCTGTGCAAAGCAATATATATTATCAACACTTCCCATGTCATAGCTCAGATCAAAACTTCCTATGCTGTGTTAGGCAATGAAGTAAATAAATCAATTAATGCTTCAGCAAATATAGGAGAAGCTATGTAGGGATTTATTGTTCTTCAGCAAGAGCTGCAAATTGGGCTTCATCACCTTTACCTCCAAATATTCTCTTACATTTTAAGTAGGTCTCACTCTAGAAGAGGTACTTTTTGATAGTCCCCAGCTAGAAACTGCTGGATGTTTCCCTGAAGGTGCCAAAACCTTTCAAGCTCCTTTGGCAGAGTTGATGTTTAACAGTTTGGGCAGTGGGACCCCCTGATTGCATAGCACTGTTCCCTGCCTAAGATGAAGTTAGCACTGGGTTATCTGGATTACTCCACAAGTTCCTGTTCTGTGGATATGCCTAGGCTGAACGGAGGAGCTCAACAAATTTAACAAGAGCAAAGTGCGGTATTCTGCACCGGGAAAGGGGCAACCCTGGATCTATGTACTGACTGGGGGATGAGAGGCTGGACAACAGACTCTTGGAAAGGGGTTCTGGGGGCAATGGCTGATGGCAAGTTGTATTTGTGTCAGCAGTGTGCCTTGGAAGACCAAAGGGCCAAACCAGGCCCCACAGTGCAGCAGGAACAGCACTGCCCCTGTGTGATGGAAGGGGCTGTCCTGCTCTGGTCTGTGCAGCCTCACCTTGAGCACTGGGTGCAGGTTTGGGTGACATAGTAAAAAAGGACATAAAACTACACAAGAGCGTCCCAAGGAGGGCTGCACAGATGGTGAAGCACCTGGAGGGCGACATGTGTGAGGAGGGGCTGTGGGCCCTGCATTGGCTCAGCACAGAGCAGAGCGGTGGACATGGAGCAGGATGCACAGGGCAGTGGGCATGGCCCCATGTGCCAGAGTTCAAGGGGTCTCTGGACACTGCTCTCAGACACAGCATTTGGGTTTTAGGTGGTGCTGTGTGGGTCCACAAGCTGAGTTTGATGATCCTTGTGGGTCCCTTCCAACTTGGGATATTTTATGATTCTACTGTTAGAATTAAGAGAAATGCTTCTCTCCTTTTGTTCTCCCTTGATGGCATTCCAAATCTTGCTCAAACTGCATTTATTGGCAAGTCTGTCTGTATTTCAGTGTTGTTTTTTTTCTGGATAGCTTTGTACTGAAGAGTACTTGATTTCACTTGCAACCTCAGAGACATTTCCCATTATTAAACCAGGAGAAGAGAATCCAACTATCTGCAACTACAATAACTAAATTACTTTCTCCTCTTCCCATTAAATATCAGCTTAGCTCATACTGACTTTGTGCAGACAGGAATACCGTCCTTTGAGGCTATTTCTAGCAAAACCTGAATATGAAGAAAAAACTAAGCAGAAGTCTATGATATGACACAGTCAAGAACATAGCTGAGAGAAGTTGAGGCCAGTGCAAAAGCAGGCACCAGGGTCCATATGAGTGTCCAAAAGCTTTAGGGCATTAAATTAAACTCTTACCTGCATAAGTTGCTGCTTCAGTTTCTGTATTTCTGATATGTTGAGCTCACTGAAGAGGTCAGAGACAGGATGCAGAGATTCTCCTTTCCTACTTGAGGGAGTTCGATAGTCACCATTAAGTTTCACAAGAGACCCATGGATATGTCCATTCATTTTGTCATCATTGTTGGGCTCGCTTGTATCCTCTGCAAACTTTAATCCATCTACTGATATATTAATATGGTTATTATACATGCTATCATTGAGGTTGATGTACTGGGAGAGTTCCTTTCTCAGATTGTTCTTTTGCTCCCTTTCATTTTTTAAAGTTTCCAGGGCTTCCTCCAGCTGATGTTCAGCAATCTCCTTCAGCCGGATGGCATCTTCTAGCTGACTATTAAGCAATACTGTCTCCTCCTCAAATCGTTTAATCTCATGCTTTAAGCCTTCATATTCAACCTGAATTAGACAAGACAAAGAACATTCATAATACTAAAACTTGAGTCGTGAAAACCTGCCATTTATCAGCCCTATTGAAATAAGTGCTACAGAAAATGCAATGTGAAATACCACACATTGCCTGCAGCTACAAAGAATTTCTGCATAGAAAATGTGTGTGGAGCTCTGTCTGTTGAAGATTCCATTTCTCATTTTCTCAACATGAGAGAATCAAGAAATATTACATCGTTTCCCCAAGTAACTTATAACTATTAAGAGTATACTTAGGTAGCTCCAAAAGTACTGCCTCCTATTTATTTCCATGGAAACTAAAACAGATACAAAAGAGCACAGTAACATCATTTGACAGAGCAAATTCCCAGCTTCAAAACACTCTTTTTCAGCACAGACACTACCATTAGCTCTGCATTTTTGCCAGAAATGAACAAGAGTCTGCATACTTTGCTCGTAAAAATCTTCACAGTCATCCAGAATGTGGCTTGTCTTTCACATCGCTGTTGCCACTGCTGAAACATATTGCCCACCACCTTACTGTGCTCACATCCCCTGTTTGGTCTCCAGAAGCACTCAGCAAGCATTGATGAAAATCAATGGGTGCCATTTCTTCTTAATGGAGAAATTCAATAGCACACCTTTGCTTCCTATGCACTTCCATGTCAGACATCATTCTGTCAGACTGCCCCTCTGCTGATATCTGTCACATTGCAACCAAATGTGATGGAATATTAGTGGGAAGGTTCAGTCTCTGCTGCCATACCACCAACATCTGCCTCTGATATCATGAACCAACATAATAAAATATGAGGCATTACTTTTGGAGAAAATTGCTCTTGATATTTTACCCTGGAGGTCAGAACTGCTTCTGGCATCACAAGAACATGGACTGATTTTTTAAGTCATTCTCTATGTGGAAGTGCTTTTTCTCTCCTCAGATTCTGGCACTTGGTTCCATTAAGAATGAAGTATTATGACAAATACAAACACTGTCAGATTTTATTCTGGGGGAAATTAGGATAGTCTGTAAAGTGGCCTTTATTTTATTTTATTTTTTTCCTGGTGAAAGTGCCTCCTGTGAGCTTGGTTAGCAAAAAATATATGCCTCCAAGAGGGAATTTGCTGGCTTGGTAAATAACTCTGACACAAAGATGAGCTGCTAGAAATTCAGTGTTAGGAGCATGAAAGCCTGAGTATTCATAAATAAGGGAAAGCCATACCCACTTGGATTACCTGTGCATTCCCTGTGCAACTGCTTCATTGTTCTAAACATTTCAATTACACTTGTGCAAGAAGGGTAGAATAGCAAAGAGAGATGAAAAAGTACTGCATGCTCCTGCAAGAATAAGGAAGCTTGGCTAACACGCTGCCATGGGAAACTGGCAGCCTTAGCTATTTGTTGAAAGCCTTAATGGAACTGTTCACTATGCTGGGATGTAATGCAGAGGCTGCAGAGCAGTGCTACTGTAATTTGGTGGAAGTTGGGGAAATGCTGTTCCCACATGTAATGTTATGTTGGTCTGGGAAGTGTCTAAAAGAAACTGTTTCATCCTTCAGCTGAGATACTTGCTTATTTAACACGGCAAGCTCAGTTTTCTGACATGAGAACAAATATCTTCTGTTCAGTTTAAAAGACAGCTGTGTTCCTGATGACTTCCTCAGAAGTATTTATACCCAGCGGCAAAGGAAGCTGTGCTTTGTAAGGGAGAGAGGGCAGACCTGGCTGCTGTTTGCTTCTTGACTTAATGGGGCCGTGATTTATGGTGGCTTCTGGGGGCGTGTTCTGCACTGCAGCAAGCAATACAGCACACTGCTTTGCTGTCAGCTGCACATTACTGCAATGGGGAAAACATGAAAGACAAACTAGGAATACCTGACATCCCTTTGCCTGTTTTTGGAGCTTGTCAAACTTGTTGGTTAGCATTGCTGAGCAGAGAGCAACAGTACTACTGGAGAACCCAGGGAAAAGTGAAAAAGAAACCAGGGAAAAGACAATGTCCTCTTTTCTCCACTTCAGAAGAGGAAGTAGAGCATGGGAAACGAAGTGAGAGGAAATCAAGGGCTGACCTCTGCTGCTGAGCATAGAGGTCAGTGTGCAGGGAGAGACCAGAGGAAACACAGGAAGGGAAAAGATGCAGTCTTGGCTATGGTAACAACGATCCCTCTATTACAAAGTTCTGCACAGAAATAGTCCCTCAGAGTCTCCCTAAAACTGAGGAAAGGGCCTCCCCATACGTCAAAAAATGGTCAGTAACTGTTGCAGAATGAGTGTCTAGCAAAAATCCAACTGAAAAGTAAAAACAAACCGCCACACAAAGAAACTTCTATCAAAGTGCTTTGCTGGATCACATTATGGAAACCTGAGAAAATGGTGTCATCTCCCAGCTTAGCACCTGGTACTTCCCAATGCTTACTTGGTTCTGTTTCAGCGTGGATACCAGCTTCTGTAGAGTGATATTTTCTTCTTCAAGTTCAGTGTAGTCCTGCAGGAGCCTTGCCTCTCGAAACTTGTATTCTCGAATTTCATCCTTCATTCGTATCCTCTGCAGTTCCACCATTTCATTATTCTGCCAAGAGAAAATGCAAGACTGTTACCATTGGTGCACAGCCCTTTTAATGACTGAAGCTGCCTTCAGAAAAACCCAAACAAAAAAGTAAACCTCAAATAGAAAGGATTTCAGAGTGCAAATCAAAAATGTAATTGATCTGGGACAAAACCAAACTTCCAGGTAAACACTGGCAGCACAGTAATGAGAACATCTGATAAGGAAGCTTGATTAAAACATTTTCCAGATTAGATGTTTATTGAAATGGTAAGCCTAGCAAGGCTTTATTGTCTCATTAGTTCTACTGCTCAGAGACTCTGTTGAATCTAAATAAAATTACCACCCATTTTCCACCAAAAGATGCTCTCTACATTCATTCAGCAATGCAATGAATAACAGCATCTGTTCTGCAAAGACATCTGCTACCAAGCAAGACCCACATGCACATTTGTTTCTCCAGGCACTAATGAGAAGCACGGGCAGGTGGGGGGACCTGCCACGCAGCAGGCTGCACAGCACTTCCCCCAAACTGACCCAAGCCTTGCTGCACAGGGCAGGGTTGCAAGATGTCTGGAACATACAGTGTCATCATTTTGATTTTCTTATTAGCAAATTAG
>VXAB01011176.1:0-41738 GCA_013399175.1 Odontophorus gujanensis
AAAGGAAAGGAAAGGAGTAAAAATCTTGTAACATTTAATGTCTGGGCAATATTATTCTATATGCAGTTCAGTTTGATCTATAAAACCAGTTAAATTTGGAACTCCTGTTTTCAACCAATAAAATTTAGCGCTCATAACTACTTGCCAGAACCCACATGCTAAGAACATAAATCCTCAGAACCTCTTTCTAACTGTTGGGCTCCTTTAGAAAACCTTGGGCTTCACATTAAGATCCAGTATATGGAATCTGAATCTGAATGGAATTTGATGAAATATGGCAAAAAACATGAATTCTTAAGATGAGAAGGTTTGCTACAGCACTACAGATCCAGTGGATGAATTGTGTGTAAAGAGGGAGCGTTCATAAGGCATTTTATAGTTTTTTTTATGCTCTTTTATGTCATTTTATTGTCTGGTCTATTCATCCATTCCATGTAGCTGGTCCTAGCAACTCCTAGGAGGTTTCTTAATTTTTTTTTGCTGTACCTGCAAAACAATGAACAGCCATCAGCTATGAAAAGGTAACAGTCCAGTCCATCAGTATGTCAGGGTATGGTGTGCCACAGGTCTCACAGGCTGTGAATGGAGGACAAAGCCAGTGCTGGCTGCAGTTCTTGTGAGACCTCTCCCTGTTTGCAGCTCTCGGGCTGCGCTGAGTGTGATCGCTCTTTCTTTTCAGAACACTGATACCAGCAGGTGATGGTTAAAGGAAG
Source organism: Odontophorus gujanensis (assembly GCA_013399175.1). Taxonomy (NCBI): domain Eukaryota; kingdom Metazoa; phylum Chordata; class Aves; order Galliformes; family Odontophoridae; genus Odontophorus; species Odontophorus gujanensis. The sequence goes on from VXAB01011176.1 coordinate 714, forward strand.
GAGTAGAAATGAGCAGGAGAATGAACAGAAGAGTAGAAATGTGTGGTAATTCTGCTCTTTACTTTCCTGCTGCATGCGAAGAGCAGCAGGAGAGCAGTAACAGATCATCACTTCTTCTGGAAGAAATAATGCTGAAACCAGTGCAGCAGTTTTCCAACCAGGGAGCAGTTGACCCTCTGAATAAATGTGAAGAATTCAAAGAGTACCATCTTCCAGGGAACATGCACTATCCTTTTTCCTTTCAGTTCATCCCTGATGCATGGGCTCCTGTCTGCTGCTGGGGATTCTATCCTCAGAGGTTCTTGCCTCCTGATGTGCAGTATTTCCTGCCATGGGGGTCTCTGCACTTCTCTCCAGCTGAGCACACCTCACCTACCAGACTCCTAGCTCCCGCTAACATTTAATAACATTTTATTTATTGATGCAGATATAGCACTAATATTCCAACAAGCAGATGGCTATGGCTATGCATTATCTGTAATCTTTGTGTGCAGTGTAACTCTTCCTCACTTAGCAGTCTTGTTATCAGTTATCCCTGGTGGGCATCTGTGTGCACAGCCATTAAAGCCTATCTGCCTGCACTGGGAGCCCTCCCAAACCTGTCTGACTTCCCTGCTCCCTATCTCCAGCTGCCACAGTCAGAAAACTTTTCCTTAAACTGCAAAATAGCAGTGATTGCAGTTTTGCATTATCTGTGCTTCCTCCAATGTGCCACTTGCCTGGATTACCAAATGCTCACCTCACATGGCCACCCAAACCTTCCTGCTTCACCCTAATAAAAAAAAGCCAGGAGGAGGCCTTCTTTATCCCTCTTAGTCCCTCTCCTGGGAATTCTTGAAGAATACTTTGAGAAGCACTGGAGCATAAAAGAACTCAAGTCCCATTGAGCTGTAACTTGGTACTTTGTGTGATACCTCCGTTCTTCAGCATCACCATCTTGGGTTGTTATTCTACATGGGTGACAAGCTTTCCCCTTTCTGGGACAGCCAGGCCTCTGGTCTTCCCCTCAGCAGAGGGACTCACACCAGACAGAGCCCTAGCTTGGCGCTACCAGATTGACTTTTCATTATTTTTCTGTCAGGGTGACAAGAGCAAATGAACAATTTCAGTATTTTTTTGTCTAGCTGACAAATTACTCGTTAGCTTAATTTAGCTTAGGCACGACTCCACAATCAAAGCCAACCAAAGCAACCAGAAAGGCTTATATTTTCTAAGATTCATTAATCCTGTTTGTCTTTTTCACCTTCTTAGATTGTTATTATTCCGTGTCCTCAATCAAAGAACAGAGCGTAAGAGGAACTTTTTTTGCTGTTGATTTTTCTGCAGAGGAGCCCGTGTTATAAGGGTTACAAATACTTAATTAGAGAGTGGAAATTCCACTGACTGACCAAATGCAATTAAACCATCCAGCTCATTTCAGAATAGGATGTGAATTTCAATAAGGCTGAGCTTTGTGGAAGCTACCTCCCTCTGATGGACACTTCAGCTCTGGATAAAAAGCAGAAGCTGGTTTCTGACTATTCACTCAGCTCTGCTATTAATACAGACATCTGCTTACAGTCGTTGCCAAACACAGGGAAGCAGAGATGTTTTTCTGAAGTTGATGAACACCAGAAAATATCTCAAAGAAGTTGGGAAGCAGACAGGTATGAATTCAGACACGTCCTGCTCCCAATCTTACAGTATTGATTCCCCCAGCCAAGGGGATGCAGAACAGCTATCTGCATAGAGGTGAGGTGAGCAGAGCCAGTCCTTAGATTACACCATCCAAAAAGAACTCCCAGACTGCTCCACTTTTTAGGAGCTTGAGACAGAATTATGGGCACTCCATATCTGGAGTTATGTCCTAAAGGTGGGAATTACATCCTTAATTTGAAAATAAAAAAAGAAAAGAATAGTCTTAAAGAAAACTTCAGGATTTAGGTACAAAGAATTGCACAACAATAGCTGCTTTTCTTGTAATAACTGAAAGAATGTGATTTGTAACTGTGAGGCAATATTCCAGCCAGACATATCAAATGGAAGATTGCCCTAGATTCAGGTTCCCAGAAATATTTCTCGTTTTTATTTCATACATTTATTAACTTCCTTTATTTTTAACGCTTTTTCTTTTGTTTTCTGTAACACGTTTGAAATATTGAGGCCTCCCCCTGTTATCTTAAGGCTAAAACTGGATCCATTTAGCAAAGAAGCATAACTGGGAGAGCTGAAAAAACCTGCAGAAAAAAACAACGCAATTCCTAATGAATTCAAATCTCCCTTGCTGCAAGGAGATTTTATTTTGGATTAAAATGTTGAAACTTCAGTACCCTCAGCCAACGAAATGACATTAAATTATATGTGTGTCGCCCTGAAATCCCTTATGGCTGTAGGTTTAATAATAAGAAAATCTAAGATGGTAGAGAGTAAGAGGTTGTGTGTCCATGTTTCACCCCAGCTCTTCTCAGCCCCTTCTCACAGACAGCATTGCACTGCTTCCCAGAGCAGCAGGTGCAGCATGGGGACTGCTGCCCTTCTCCTGGGCTCCAAAAGTCAGAGAAGATAAATGATAATGGTTAGCTCCTGGAGCACATAATGCTTTTCTTCTGCAAAGCATGCAGCTAATATTCATACAAAAACAGAGGGATTTATGCAATAAAATCCTGCTTATAGACACTTTCCAAATCACTGTAGAGAAGACTATTAGCCAGAAACCAATGAGGCGTTGGCTCAGCCATTAAACACCTTGTAGGTGCTTTCCTAAACACATCATAGAGGGATTTTTGGAGGAAATTGCAGTTCCAGTAGTCAAGAGAACATATGGTTTAGGACATAGTTAATTTTGCCCTCATTTTAGGTGCTCATTGTAGACGTGCAATACCCCTTCAGTGTTTATGCATCTATACATAGAAACATAAATACATTTAATTCACTTGTAATGCTTATGTTCTGTTTTGTTCTGTTTCAAGATATCAGTGTACCAAAATGACTTGTTCACTGAAGTTCAGGGCCTGATCAGCATATGTTGTGATACCATCCCAATGTATTACTTAATTATCCCTATTTATTCCTAATTATCACTAGATGGACTGGACCTGGAAGAGGTTATGTGAACTGGGAATGAAACAACTGAATAAACAGTGAGACTAAGCCTAATACATCAATTTCCCACTGTTATAAGTTTCCCCTTCACTGCCAATCTGACTGAAATCATCTCCACCGTGAAGTATGGCTGAAATCTAAGACTGGTTTCATTTAACAGCAGCACTATAATTCATGTGTTGTTATGATTTCCTCCTCATGATACCTATTGGAGAAAAACAGACATTTCCAGGTCTCTGTCCTCTTCTAGGCTGCCATTTGGGGATGAAAAATCCCATCCAAAAAGGACACTGTTTTCTGCACTGAGAACCAAAGGTGCCCTGGTCATATAAGAGAAGCAAACACTTTTGGAACAGCGAATCCCTCTTGAACTGAGTGTGTAACTGCTTGCAGTTAGTGTATGTGCTGTAAGTTATCATGGACTCTTTGTCCATAATAAACACGTATTTTTGTATTTTTTTTGCCCATATTGACATGAACCTCCACATTTCTGCACAGCTTTGAGGACCTAGGCCCCAATTTGTTGGGAGCAGAGCTGATGTCAGCTCATGAAATGCTCCAAAGCACTTACTGGAGCTGTTGACCACATAACGCTGTGTCACAGAACATTCAGCAAGCAGAAAAAGTCAAGGGACCTAACGAGTACTCAGCAAGTACTCTACCACACCATAGCAAAGTTCAATACAGACCCAGCCAGCTTGCATAAGGATTTCCCTGTTAGCAATGAATGGTGCTGCACTTGCATTGTGCTGGTGGCAAAAGAGTAGCAGTGATGTGTAGCATCAGAAAGCTTGAAAGGGTAGAAGAATCAAACAAGAGGACTTTCATTGAATTATTAATGAATTGCACAACAGTTTTGCTCCACAAAAAGGAACAGAGATAAAATGGATAATTTTCACAACCAAAGAGAGAAGGAAAAATAGAACACGGTAAATTTTGCAGAAGAGTCAATTCTGCTGCAGAAACCCACTTTGGCAATGAAAATGAAATATATCATGAATTATAGAGAATGTTTCATGTATGTGACTGCTTTGAATTGAGAAAGGTACAAAGGCATGTCAAACAGTGGGAAAATTAACAGCTGAATCTGGCAGCTGTCTGGGAAAGAAGGCCATGTTCAAATCATCATGACGAGATAAAACCATAAACAGTGGGAAATGGCTGAGGTGTTGGGGTGGAAAGATGAGCACTGTTTGATATTGTCAGAGAAGGCCACAGGGGTACTCGGCAAACAGAGCTGCTCAGAAAAATGGTCAGAAGCATCACAGAGGTTTTACTCTGGAAGGACCAAGACGTGTGGGAACAGCAAAGCTACAGTGATCGCTGCAAAAATCTTGGCCTGAACCCGAGCTCGTTAGGAATGGCTGAAGGGAAAAAATTAGAAAGGTTTTAGGTTTTGTCTCTATGATATTTTTTAAGGAAAAACACTGCACAAGAATAAAGTTACAGCAGAAATTCTAATGCCATCATATTGCCTCCAACCAAAATCTTTTCTTCCAGAAATGTTGCAGTGTTTCCTCACAGAAGTATCTGTTTGAGTGATATGAATTCTGCTTTCCTTTATAGAGCTTTTCATTGGGGTACTTTCTCACAAGGTTCTGTGGTGATCCCACCTGCTCCTCTGAGGAGCAGTAAGACAACCATGTGCAGAGCCCGGGAACCAGGGACGTGAGGCCCTGTCTCTTTCCCTTCATGGGGCACACATGGGAACAAAATTACTCCGTTTCAGAACATCCCATTTTTCAACACAACACTGAAAATTCATCTTTAAAAATGAGACCTTTGATGGGAAAAATAGCTTTTATCAGTAATACAGGCCTATGCTGATGAAAAGATCTGGTCATCATTTTTCTCTGTATTGTGAAAATAGTTAAACAAACTGGAGTATCTTATGGGGGCATCTTCTTCCCACCTCCCAGATGCATTATGAAGCTTAAGGCTCATTAAAAGCACAAAGCAAGCAAGGAGATTTGCTGCTATTATTTCTTCTCCTTGTTAAATATTATACCCTTCTTATTTCCTTTTTCTTTTTTTTTTCTCTTTCCCTTTTCTTTTTGACATAAGAAGGGTTATCGTGCCTCATTCTGTCAGGGAGATTCCTTTCAACCACAAGCCTTATTTTGCACAACCATTGTTATTCATAAATGTGCCTATGGAGCCTGGTCCTATTTTCACACTAGGAAAATTCGGTCGATTTCAATACAATTAGCTGTGGTCAGACTTCTGGAAATGAGATTAGAATTGAGCCTATGTCAAACACAGTAGAGCTGGAAAAAGATTTATTTATACCACTAAACTCTTCAGGTGAGGTTTGGTCCCATTAAAATGCATTATCTATTATATTTCGGACAGCATGGCCAAACCATACTTGCACTCCAAGCTGATGTTTGAAGGAGATAGGTTTTCTGTTTTCTTCCACAGCATGAATCCAGACTAGGGCTTTGGCTGATTTGGGAACATTTCAAAGAGGCAAGGAGACGTTTCTGCCAAAATGGTGAAAATGTGAACCGACAGCTTTGATGGAAGGACAGAACTGTATTGCAATGGCACAAATGAGTGCTGTTCTTTAGGCTGCTTTGAGTCTGAAATTGCACAATCCTTTGATAGCCATTGATTAGAGAATTTTTGTCCAGGCTTTGCAAGGTTTCTGTTTGTGGATGAGGAAGCCATGGGACTTGAGTTCATCTCAGTCTTGCACAAGAATCCTGTTGAGCTTTAGGGTTTGTTTGGATCCGCATTCCATAGTAGGTAAAATGATCTCATTTCTCTAGTACTATCCATCAAATGAACAGTCAAAATAACTACTGCCACCTGCAGTAGTGTGTATCCTCATCTCTTCAGAAGCCTAACCCTTACCAGCAGTAAGTACCTGCACTGAGCCCAAATGCTTCAGCATGAAATCCAGAAACATGGTTTTCAATGATTGCAGCTGTGTCTGGTTACTTCTTCTACCCAAAGTCCCTAGGAGCACTGCTCCCACCACTGGTCCTGATTATGACTGTTCTCATTTGACTTTAATTATTTCCACTTCATCTCTGGCAGAGATGGCTGTTTTCATACCTTTCATCTTTTCTCCTGAAAGGTCAGGCTTGGACACCCACAAAAGCTGTTTAAAGCATTTAGTATCTAAAGGTATATAAATGCCCCCTGAAATCCAGGAGGCATCATAGTTTTAAAAGATCCTAGGCATCCAAAAACCTTTGAGAGTCTAAAAGCAAGCTTTCTCCATTCTTCAGTTAGTCTATGCTGACCTTTATGGCTTTCACTTGTTTTCTCTCTGTCCCTTCCATTTCCAGCAATCTCTGTGGTGCTCACCCTGACTCTGAAATGTCAGATATCCACTCTGTAACTTTTGCAGGTCTTTTCTGCTCCTACTGAAGTCTTAAAATAAAAGTCCTTTTCATTACACTTTGGCATGCATTTTTGGATATGATGATAGGATAGCAGCGGTGTTTACTAAAACTATAAAAAGGACATGAAAAGCTGACATGATGAAGTAGTAAAATGAATGGGAACACAATACTCTTAAACTAGCCTTTTTAAACTTAGATATCACATTATAAATATCCCAGCAGTGCAGACAAAAATGAATCACATCAAGAATTGTGAATCACAACCCTAGTAGATGTACTGCACTGTAATTAGGCTTTCTTCCTCTTAGCAGACTCACTAAGTAACTGCTGGAAGAAATGCTTGTAACACTGGACGTGCAGCAGTACAGAACCCATGCCACCACTGCACCAAAGGCAGTTATCCCAGTTCAGGCTCTGGAGGTCACGTAATTACAGCAGTAACCACTCGGACAGGAAGAGCTTGATGTGGAGTCAGGCATTCTTTTTTGGATCCAAGAACTGTTTAAGAGGTCACTGACCCTCAAGCTCTCTGTTACCTAATCTAGCTGAGGTATGATAATTAATCATTAGAGCAGTCCTAAATCCATCTCAGCACACTGTGAAACAGGTTTTATAAGGAAAAACCTGTCAGATTGTTCAGTCCACACCTTGCTCGAGCCAATTGAGAATCATTTTTCAGTTCAGGGTGGGACACAGTTCTGGAGGCTGAGGTGAGTGATGCTGGTTGCCTCATTTGCTGTTCATGCAGCACCTGGGAGGTGTACCTCAGGGATTAACAAGTACTGTTGTAAATGTACAGTGTCATTTCACTGCCAAAAAGTAAGTAGCTACTGCACTAGGAAATACTCATTATGTATAGCTACTGTAACAACAAGAAGGCTAGTGCAGCTTTTAAGGCTGTGCACAGAGACTCCCAAACATGAGGTGGAAGTCAAGGAAGTCCTATTATAAAATAATAGGAAAAATTAGTAGGTAGTTTACTTTCAAAATTCCAGTTTAATACAAGTAAATGTTCAGCGCACTGGGAAGAAATCTTTGGTAACTTGAGCTCAGCATCTGCTGCACAAAGATTTCTGGGGACCTGGATGTCAAGAACCTCCATCTGGTGATGTGCTGAGTCCCAGGGATTGGATTGGATTGGACTGGATTGGATTGGATTGGATTGGGAGCCTTCTTCTATCAGCACCATGCAATATGAAGTTATCTGACTCTAAGATTGCCAGGTATTCTCTGCATCAAATTATTTTTCTGTGTTTCAAATGAGTAACTGCAGGAATTGATATTCTAAGAATAGTAAACTAATGTATCTCAAGCAAGCTGGGTGGGAAAATCCCCAATGCATCCCGTGTTTTTGTGTATTCTTACTGCACACGTTTTCTCATCCTCTTATTTCCTACTAAAATAGCAGATTTCATTGATGTCTTATCAAGTCGTTTCCCTATTATCCTATTTCTGATGTGTTGTTCTGCTAATATATTGAAGTATACTTATTGAACAGTGCTAAAAAATAGGATGATGCTTTGCACACACATCACAAAATCAACAGAAATTGTCCCATGACATATAGTTAGGAACAACTTAAGAGTGCAGAAAAAAAAAAAAGGGACCAGTTAGTTATCTGGTCGCCTTCAGTGAAAAATGGGCTTCACAAAACCCCACCTGCAACCAAGCTGGGTGATCTGAAAATGGCACCATGTGATCTTGCTTGGGCAGAACTGGTATCCTGCAGCTGTTCCTCAGGAGATGAGCACTGCAGAGCTCTATTAATCATAATAAGGATTGCAATAAATCATAACAAGGATTCTGTCCCAGCTAAGGAAAGAAGCAAGCTCCAGACATGGGGCTGAATGAAGGGACAAGTTAATTCATCAGCAAATTGTCAACAAAGAATTTGCCTTAATTTTAATTACTGATAGACCACCATGTCAGAGCTCTGAAACATGTCTTGGTGGTAATACAAAGAGCAAATAAGGTGTCAGCGCAGCGTGATGAGCTAATTTCCCATCCTGAGGTGATACTGCTTCAAATAGGAACACTCATTAGAATTACAGGCACCTTTATCTGCCAAGCAGTTTCATGTGCTACGCAGCCCTGGATACGGCGTGTTCATCACCCTTCCCAGCTGCAGGAGATGGTGTGTTCCCCTTTGTGTCTGAGTGGGAGAGGGAAGAGCAAGAGGCTTCTTGCACCCAGTCGTGATGACGTGTGCAGCTCTGCAGTCAGACCACAGGCAGGTTATTCAGGCTGGTCATTTTTACCTGTGACGTGGATGTCTAAATTTCCTCTCTAATAAGGGACAAAGGATTAGTCGCCTGAACAATGAAATACATTTTGTCCCAACATAGACATTACACACCTCATTTCTTGAATGTGCTCGGTCTTCCTCCACTGTTGGGTTGGCCGCTGCAGGTAACTGAGGAGCAGATGTCTGTGCAGTTACCTTCTGTCCCACATATCTAAGTCACACCCTTTATTTTCTCTCCAGCACATTAGGAAGGTCACAGAAGTATGATGTCTGGGAGCCACTCAGCCATCAGAAAACTGGACTGCATCTGGGGCTAGTTTTGCTTCAGGTGAGACAGTCTCCTTGAGATGTGACTGCTGAATATATTTGTGCAGTTTGTAGTTTTGTCCCAAGAGGAGAATCCATGAATCTGTGGTTGTTAGGGGTCCTATGTCAAGGATGTCAGCAAGCACAACTTCTGGTCGGGTTTAAGTTTTCTGTTTGTGTGCGTGTGTGTGTTTTTAACAAAGAAGCAATCAGTCACAGCTTTCTTTGCTCTCTCCCAATGATCTTCATCTCTGGTAAGGGCATTTTTCAATGGTGTACTGCTGTCAGTATCATTAATCTCTGTGTCTAAATGGTACATCAGAAAATTCTCAGCCATTTTAGATTTTCAGTTTCAGACATATACAAGAGATCCGTGTTCTCTTGTCAGTTCTTGCCATCATTACATCCCCTCTTCTGGATGCTGAGCCCAGGAGCTGACGTCGAGCAGTCACAGCTCTGCTTCTATCTCGGCCACTTTTGTTTGTACTTCATGATGTTTTCCTTTCAAACTTTTTTCGTCCTTACTGTAACTTCTATTTTTCTGATGACTGTGGTTTATTTCTTTCAAAGGTGACTCACAAAGGATTCTTTCTGTTGTTGTTGCTTTTTTTTTTTCTTATTGGACTTCTACTTCGTCTCTTTCTGGAGTACAAAGATATTCTTTCTTTCTGTTTGTTTATCCATTGCAATTATTTTTTCTTGGCTATTTCAGGAATGTCAGCCCTGGCCTTTTCTGAGTTCTCTGGATGCTCCTTTGAATCTTCCCAAGGACAGTTATTATTAGCTCTTACATTGCAGCTGACTGGATATGGGCGTTGAAAGTTTAATCTGTTATCTCCATAAAATACAATTACTTGTACCCACCAACCTTGAAATGAACTCATATTTATATAACGAACTAACTATTTTCTGGTGAAATCAAGACTGACCAGACACCTCACAACTTCCAGGACTGTTCTCCAAACTACTACCAGGCAACCTGGTCTGGGAGCTGCTTTGGCAGGGGGGTTGGACTGGGTGATCTCTGGAGGTTTTTCCAATCCCTACAATTCTGTGATTCTGTGATTCATTAGATACATATCACTCTGACTAAATCTCAGCCAGACTTTCTGATCTAGAGACATAAGCCTAACATTAGCAAAGTAAAATCTTGCAAACTCACGCTACTTATCCCATAAAGAAACATGTTGCATCTAATTTACCTAATTTCCTTCATAACTTCCCAGGGAAGGTTTTGCTGACACAGTGTTGTCTGGTTTGCAGTTTCTTATCCTAATATTGGTGTTTAAAACCGGTCTGGTGAATCGTACTTTAAATGCTCTCTGAGCATAAAGAAGGCAGCAATACACTTTGTGAGGTGGATGCATCCCACCTCTTCTTTCTACCACTTGTTTCCCTTACCTGATGTGTTGCCCTTATCCTTCCTAGGTAAGGCTATGTGGTTTACATCAGGTCACACAACATGTACTGTACACTCTTGACTTGGCCTCTGATGTGGAAATAGCACTCAGTTTGTGTATGACCTTGAAAGCTTTGTGCACAGGGTAGCCTTGACACACACAGACCACACACAGCAGTATTCAGGATAGAGGACTGGAACTCTATGATGGACATGACTGAGTCATGACTTCTGCCCTGCTTCAGGGAATATAACCTCAGCTGGCATGCACCCACATCACCAGTGTCCAAGGAAAAGGCACTCCTCCTTGTGTCTCTGATGCTTACCTTTTCCGGAGATCACATTAAAATGACTTTTGTTGACCATCTGGGCATTTAGCACTTCTTACTCCCTAACTTTGTGTCACTTTTTTTTTTTCTTTTCTTCTTTTTTTATTGTCCCCAATGGATTCTTATCCCCTGATTAGGACTATATCCAATCTAAAGCTTCACCAAGACTTTCTGCAGTACAAAAACTAAGAAAAATCTCTGAACAGATACAGATACTTAACTATTGGGTTAAGTCTTCCACTGAGAAGGAAATAGGTAGCGCTGCTGCATTTAGTTAAATGTCTCTCCACAAACCTTGTTACTTTTTACTGGAATAAACAAGAGCACTGTGTTGAAATGCAGAGATCTGTGGCTCCGGTGTCAGTGAGGAGGAGTAGCTGTTGAATCATGTCCTCGGCTGCCACGGCCATCAAGCTCATTGACAGAGATAAATGTACGTTGGCAGCACTACTGGTTCCATATTTTAAGTGGAAATTGAAGTCTTGCTTCTACAAAGTGCTGACCAGGCTATCTGGAAGGATGAACAAGTAAGTGCAGGATCTGTCCTCCCTTACCTGTTCGATGAGCTGTCTGCAAGCTGGTATTTCACATACCGGGGGAAAGACACATCCAACACAGCTTAGAAAATCTTCTGAGTGGAAAAAATTAAAAGGACTCGAGGTTGAATGCTTAGAAAGAGACAGGACTACCGTAGGGTATGAGACACAGACTGGGCAAAACACAGCATCACGCAAACATGAGTCCAATTCAGTTGCATGACAGGAGAGCCTGATGCTGAATGGGATGTCCTGAGATACCCTGCCTGGCCTATCATTGCTGACCAAGGTGAGTGCAGTCTTCTTGCACATCCAAAAAGATATCTCTCAGCCCTGTACTAGTATCTTAGTGTAATACCTGGCTCATGTGCCAGGAAATGAGTTGATTTCCTAATCCACTAGATGCCTAAATGTCTCCTTCTAGATTTAAGTGCCTCCAAGGAGAGATCACCTCACTTGACCTGCTTGCCATGTTCCTTTTGTTGTGGTCCAGGGTACAACTGACTTTCTGGGATGCAAGCAAACACTGCTGGCTCATGCTGAAAGTTTCATCTGCCAGTAATCCTGAGTGCTTCTCCACACGGCTGCTCTCAGTTCTTCTGTCCCTATGAATGGCTGCTATTCTCAGAGTCAGCATGGCTGAGGCAGTCAGGGGCCACTGGCTCCAGGTGATCCCACCCTGCTCCAGCAGTACCACCCAGAGCAATGCCCAGAACCATGCCCACTCTGCTCTTGGAGGTCTCCAAGGAGGAGATCCTACAGGCTCTCTGAGTACCTGTGCCAGTGTTTCATCACCTGCTCAACATAGACGTGCTTCCTGATGTTCAGAGGGAACCTCATCTGCTCCAGTTTGCATCTATTACCCCTTCTCCTGACAGTGGACACCACTGCACAGGCGCCATGTTCTCTGCACCCTTCCCTCAGGTATTTATAGATCTGGCTCTTTCCAACTCTTGTTCTTAAAATTAGACATAAATAGCCTGGTAGAGAAAATTCTACTTGCTCTATATAGAATGAACTATTAAGATAGTTCATGTAGTCTGTGTTCCTATGTATTTCCCCATACCCAGAATTCTCCTTGAGAAGTTGACTGTATTCCATGTATGCCATGTGAAATTCATTATACAAATGGCAATGCTAGTATCAAATGATTTGGAAATGGAAAGTGTATTCCACGTAAATATCACCTACAGGAGAGACCAGGAAAAAGTTCCTGTGATGAATTCAAGAATCCTGACTGAAATATTTCATTGGATCTGAGGGAGGTGAACATATAGTGTTAATACAGTTACAATTCTCCAGTATTTCCCAAAGCCAGTGTCCTTTGTGCTGCTTGCTAGGTGATGCTTTGGTATTATGTATTGTCTCCAGCTATATTCAATTTATTTCCATACGGACAGTGTCTGACAACAACAAAAATGTGTGCTCTTAACAGCTTAACCATTATGGTATCTTCATTTGTTGTCTGGTAGTTGCAGTGTGCTCTATTGCATTACATGATAAATAGAGTCTGTCTCTTTTGTGATTAGATAGAGAGGGAAGATGTGTGCTGTATTTTGTCAGAATTTACTACTGCTGATAGGGGTAAATGAATAAAGTATTCTAAGTCAGTGTTTACCTTGTTCCTTCCTTTGCTGACTGTTGAAATTTCTTCACATTCTTTCTTTCATTCTATATAACAGACTTGGTGAAAAGCACATTTTTCTTACTTCTAATCATATTTAGCAAATGCTGGAACTTATGACAGTGAATCCAAACTCTGCAGTGGATGGCTGCTTTCTGAGCTGGTTGGAAGGGGAACATCTTGTACTCTTTGAAATGGGTCATTTAAGTAAAAGAGCTACAACAAACAACTAGTGTTGACCCTAAGAATCCTACAAAGTCATCAATATTAGAGGAATGTTTCCTTTGCTGCTTTATCTGTATAAAAATGGAGAAATTCTGTAGTGAAATAAAGCCAAAAAAAAACAAAAAAAGATTTTCCTTCTCAAAGTTCTTATCCCTTAATGAACGTGTTGCTTTCTTATTTCCAAGATGACTTTGGAGATCTTTCTTGTGAAAACTGTCATAGAAAAACACAGCAGGAAAAATGTATGAATGAAAAATGTTCCTGGTATGTATTACGAGCTCTACCAGACACCAACACAATGGGAGAATAACACGGCCTATGTATCCAGAGGAGTCTGACCATTTTGGTGGGCCCAATTTTCTAAGCAGTGTCTCCCCTAGAACCATTCCTAGCATTCCACAGCCTTGTCCTCTGTCTCCTTTTGGTCATGACAAATTTTTTTGCAAGCCTGAAAAACAGATACTCTTTCAGAAATGTAAGACCTTTGGTGACTTTCAGTAGAGAAACAATTCTCTTCATGCAAGGCAAAGAAAAATGAAACAAACTCTTCCATAACAGAGTCATAATCTAACTCCCATGTCTAATTAAGATGTTAGTCTGTCTCTAGTCTGACATGTCTCCATTCAGACTCAACATTGCTAGAACAACTTTTGTAATCACCACCCCTTCCCTGTATTTGTATTCTTTTCTCTTTCTCAGTCATTGTGAAATATAGCACCATCATTCTTGTCAATCAGGCTTATCATTTGGGCATGATATTCTCTCAGGCTTTTCTTTCCATCACATGAAGCTCTTTCTAAATCTCACAGACATTTCCTGAAAAAGAAATACTTATTCTCATCCAGCCAGCCAGCTAAATTGCATGCAGGCTCCGAGCATCTGATATCTCAAGCCTCGATAGCTTTGTTTACTTAATATCTATCCAGAATTTGGGTGCAAATGTAATTTTCCTACTACACTGTTTTGAGTGAATAGTTTATTTCTCTCCGTTTCTTTGAATATGCTCTATCTTTGCTGTTGCACCAAGTGTAAGAAAGTTCTCTTCTTTTTTCATGGTGTTGCCTACCTCCCTTTATCTTAATTCATTCCCTCTCACTAAACAATGAAAGATCTATTTTCCTGCCTCTGCTTCAAACCATGTTGACTTCTAACATTATATTTTCCCCTCAATTCACCCCAGATGGTTGGAGAAAGCTCCCCACAAACAGCCTTCAGTTGAACGTGAATCTGGATACACATAAACATCCAGAAATCCAATTTGATGCAAGTCAGTGAGTTTACTGACCAATATTGGGAAGAAGGTGACCAATTCATAGCAGAGATGAATGGTCTGGCACGTGCTGCAGTGACTGAAAGCAAACATCCATTTAACACATGTTCCTGGATGGAAATATTTTTTTATCATTTATGGCATTGAATTTAGAGGAGTGATCCAATCTCCATCTATTTATGTTAAGAGCAAAAGTAAAATACATGAGGGTAAGGGGCATTCAGGCTGCAGGTCCGCTATGCAATGAAAAGCATTGCTCAGTAATGTTCATCTGCCTGACTATTGTACAAAGCTGTGGGAAAGTTAATCTGATCCCTTTGTATAACTTTGCTTACAACATAACACTATTTGCTAGTGAGTGTAGAATCTGAAATAACATACCCAAGCAGCAACATCTGCCAGTGATTTGCAAGGTCGTGTTTTCTGCCTTGTTCCTATTGCTTCTTGACTGTCTTTTTTTTTTGCTCAGATATCTATTAAACTTGATAGCATTCAGATCAGTTGTGTTCTGTAAACCACCACTTATTATATCAGGGTTTTTATGAGAGCCTTATTCATTTCTCTATTAGAAATGACCTGTTTTAGGAGTTTTAGAAAGGAATTGTTATCTCCTTTATGTTGGTACAGTAGCCACAGGAACTACAGTAAGATTTTAAAAAAAATTGTAGTTACTATATTTTAAACCAATCACTCGAGCTGTTTCTGAGAGTGAACACCTTTGTAAAAAAATGCTTTTAAACGTCTGGATCAGTTCTAGCCAAATATCACAGCAATCCTGTGAAAGCAGTTCCCATCTTTATTGAAGATAATGACCTTCAAACAAAGGTAAACCTGAAAACACTTGAAGCCTTCCTTCCCTGCAAGACTCCAGGACACACATTTTAAATGGGATCGGTGTTTACCTCTCATCTTTACTGAACTGATCATTTGCTTTAATCCAGCTTGGTTACTCTACAAAATGACTCTAATGCCTCCTAATATCGGCTGGCACAGAATGCTCTGCTGCTTGGACATGTTTGCATGAATTTTACATAAATGAATAAGTAAAGTAATGGTGGCTGGCTGTGAAATATTTATCATTACTTGCTGAATTGCGACTTCATGGTTTAAAAGAACATCATAGCATACAAGCAATGTGAATTTTCACAGGTTGCTCTAGCAAATGTCAGGGTTTTTTTGGCTTTAGCTTCAGCTGCAGTCTAGTGGCAAGCTGTATTAGCTGTAATTCAATTGACAGTAATAGAGTTGTGGTAGGAGAAAACATCTGCAGCCTCACTGCTCCTCCAAGTCGTGTCATTGTGATCCTGCACCAGAAGCACACAGGCAGGGACCCAACAGCAGGAGCAGTCCCTCTGGAGCCCTCCCAGAACAGAGGTGCAAGGATGCATTGGTGTCCATAGGACCTCTGTCACATCTGCAGTGCTCAGTGGATGTTTCAGGTGCTGTATCACATCACTAAAGCAGTTAAAACCTGATGTGTTAACTGCTGAGCTGAGTCCCAGGGTCCTGAATACATCTGTGTCCATGTGTAGGTGAGGTGTTAACATGCACTGACTGGCAGACAGCAGGAAGGAAGGCATTCCCTGAAAATGAATCAGCTCCTCTTAAGACACAGGGACTAAAATTAAATGATCTTTGGACGTTCTTTCTGCTCAGCACAGTGTGGTGCATGATAAGAAAATTTTCTTAAGAAAGAAAAAAGTTCCTCTTTTCTTTTACCCTTCTCGTCAGCGTTTTCCTAGTAACCTGTACAACACCACTTCAACTGCATTCAGCTTTATTTCTCAGGTTTAAATTGGCTTAATTAATGTAATTGATTTGAGGTGAGAATCATGGGGGTGAAGGGATTGTACTTAATAATTTTTCAAGGCTTTTTGCTAATGAAACTGTGAGTTGCCAAACAGTGGGAGGACAGCCGTGGATGCAGAGGTAAATTGCACTGAATATCATGTGGGAGCTTTTCCCAGGTTCTACTCCACCTCATGTTATTTCTAACATTGTCTCAGGCACTTTGTAAAACAGGCTGCTTTAAAACATCCTTACATGAGCAGCATCTTGTGATGCACGAGAGCAGTTTCTTATATCTGCATCCACTGGGCACTCTGGCTGGAAGTTGGTGGCACTCCAGATCCCCAGCTCCTCCCAGCTGGCTGCTGGGATCTCATCCCATTAAACACAGCTCCTCTTCTCTAGAAGGACTGTAATGACTCGTCCAGGTTTTAGTCGATGCTTCCCTCAAATCAATGGACTTCACAGTGCTGCTTCTTAGCGATGAACAAAATTGTCACAATATCTAGGATGTAAGCAATTAGGTTTCCAGTTTCAGCTCACACAGGAAATGTGTGTGGGGAAGAAATTAGGTCTGTCACAATTCTCAGAGAGAAGAGAGGATGCTAAAGAGGACTGATACATCAGCGTGCTCTCTCTAATTTTCCTTGCATGCAAAATGTTCCGTTCTGCATTACTTTCTTCAGCTGAGATCACATTCAACATGCAGAGCTGATGTTTGATTACACACAGTTTATCACACCCCTGAGTTTAAATCAGGAGCAACACTCCCCAGTGCTTACTATGGCTGCTGTGCTGCATGTAAAACCTGCTGAAGCTCCTCCCCAGTGACGTGAAGGAAATCTACATAACATCAGCAGTCAAGGTGGCAGGCCTGGTGGTGTTAAAGCTCCTCGGTACCTCACAGCTTGTACCCTTTATTGCCTGGCTGAGCACTAAATCAGGTCTTGGTACATTTCTAGCTAAATGCATACAGCATCTTCATTGGCTTCCCTGCCGACTTTCCTATGTAGTTCCCATGTGCTCTGTTGCTATAGGGTGAACCCTTTGTACTGGGGCATGGTTTGCACAGTGTCTCTAGCATGCACTGCTGTGTGCAGCCATTCTTTTCCATAGGGATTGAATAGTTGTTAAGATTTTCCCTCTAGATAACATGGAAAACTGCCTCTCTGAGGTACTCTGACTGTTGCTTTTACATAAAACAATACCTCAGTCCCTGTATTTTTCCCACTGCTCCTTCCAGCAGCAGCATTCCTGTATGCACCTGGATGTTCCTCACTATGCAGAGCATTCTCAGGAAATGGCCAGGACAAATTATGAGATTCAGCTGCTGGGGAAGTCGCCTAATCAATGTACAAGGTCACATTCAAAAGCACCAATGTCACTTTCCAATTAGAGCTACATATCAGGCTGAAGGTTTGAAGTGTCGCTGATTCCCTTCCCTCACTAGAGATCTTTCTTTTCAGGGACACAGTTACAGTTCCTCTCCAGGTTTCTATGCATTTTTTTTCTTAAGCCAGTAAAACAAATCTCAAAGAAGTTGTGTAAGAGTACCATGTGGTGGAGACAAACTCAGGGGGGGTGGTTTTTTCCATTATTCACATTACGAATTGAAATTGTGAGGATAATGGGCTGCATCGTGTTTCCAATTACCTCTATTTCTACTCCACTGATATCATTAGGGATTGCATAGGTGCTGCAGAACAGAATTGTGTTCACGTCTCTTTGAAGCTGTTGGTACTTCTGTGTGGTGGGCAGGTTATTTGGTAGGAAAGGCTTCTGGAAGGCAGGGATCAGCAGGATTTGAAGGCAGCCTTGGTGTACCAAAACTGGACTGAATCCCAGCACTGTGAGACGTGTTCAGTACAAGGATGATGGGTTGCACTGGGGGCAAGGGGGTTCTCCTTCAGTGCTGCACTGACTTTCTTTTCCTCATTTCTACAGTGAACAGGGCTTTCCCTTCTGCTGCTTATCCAGAGTGATGTGGCAGGATATTTGATTGACTGGTAGAGGTTCTCAGACTGGATCTTTCATAACACACATTTCTGGGCTGTGGTAGCCACCCATCCCCTGCGGTTGAGTGCTGGGTGTTTGCTGTTTTCTTCTGCCTGTTACCTTCAACTCACTGCTGGCTCTCAGCGTCATTTGTTGGCATCGTAGAACTAGATGATATTTTTCAATGACCTGTAGACTCCTTGAAGAAAGGTTCCAGAACTATTTCAAGGTTTGAACCACTTGAAGAGTAGATTTTGTTTCAAAATGTTAGCATCTATTTGAAGACAAGTGTTTATCTTCAAACCAAAACAAGCGAAGAACTCAAATGATGTTTCCACTTCACCTGTTGTTATGAAATGATCTGGAGGAGAGGAAGACAAAAAATACTGTAGAAGTTCGATATCAAGGCCACCTAAGTACAGAATGTAGTTTGGTCACAGGGCAGTAACTGAACTGAAATCCTTTTTTTTTGAAAGCTCCCATTGTTTTCCCAGAATCTTCATATTTTTTTACTGTTCGGTTTTCTTGCTGCAGTGACTTCTCCATCATGCAATTAATTTTATTGCAGAATTCATTTGCTCAGATACTGTTTTACATTATTCAATAACTAACTCCCCATAAGCAGCCTCATGGTTGTGGTTTTTTTTGTATATTCCTCACATTATTCCCAAACTGTCTTCCCTCATGGAAGTAATGGCAACCACTCTCTTTCCAGTCCTTCTCAGCCCTCCAGCTGATTCCAGTGAGTACACATGGCAGAGTAAAGACAGTTTTCATTTCTTGTTTCCCTGACAAAATCAACTAGTTTCAGAACACACACACATACACAAAAAAAATAAAAAAAAAAAAGAGAGAAATGGAAGGAGGAAGTTAAAAGACTTCTTGGATAACAGTTCAAGCTAATGCCTGGCTGGCTTTGGGCTTCTTGGAAGTAACATGGTGCTCCTGGTGAAGGCAGGAGGATCTGCAAGTAACCAGTAAGGATTTGCAAGGGCTGAGATTAGATTCAGGAAGAGCTTTATGGGTATCCAAAGACCAGGAGTGAGTTTAGAGACCTGGGAGGAGATTTTAAGGGGCTGAAGGAGAGGGGAGAAACATAGGATAAGACCATTCAGTGGGTTTCGGGGGCTGTTGGCAGAACAAGGTCCTTTATTTCTCCTTACTCTGAAAGATGTCACAATAAATACAGCAAGTTTGATAAGCACACTTCTCACAAATATCCCTTTTTTTATTTCTATTTTTTCGTGCATCAAGAAATTCACGTCTTTTGAGTCATTGTGGATTTGGTTTGAATTCTGGTATTCACAAAGCTTTTTCACAGCTTTTTTCACAGGTAGGTTTACCAGTTTCTTAGTTTCACATAAAGTGATTTTTCTGCACTGTTATGTTGCTTATTACTTGGTTTTATCACATTTCTAGTTCTCGGTCAAAAAAATGAATAGTAGACTTATTTTCTTCTTTGATATTTTATACTACTAATACCTGTTAGTATGGAAATGTGGTGTCTCTTTTTGTTTGGTTGGTTGTTGGTTTTTTTGTAAATTTTGGCTTTGCAAAATTGAATGATACTCTATACTTTTTGTCTTGGACAGGAGTTATGCCAGCGTAATGTAGAGTGGATATTTTATATTCATTAGGTAACAGGTGAAATGGATCCTCCACGTGGTATTTGAGAAGAATTTCTTGAGTGAATTTGCATGCTTACGGGTTTGTGAATTTGCTTTTGCAAATATTTTCTGTTTTCTGTTCAAGAACTTTTCTCCAAGACAATTTCTGCCACAAAATTCGTTTGATCCAACATTTGTCTGAAAGAGTTTGAGAAAAAATGAAACCAGAAATTTAGCTCAACATTACTAGTTGACTCTTCATTTCACCCAGTGGCCGCAGTCAAAACATTCCTGATGACTTTACCTTTGAATTGAATTTGGCATGAAAAGCTTGGTTTTCAGGCACATTTCAGAAACAGAAGATGCTGTGTTCAAATCAACAGCCTCAAGGGGGATCTGTGCTCCAGGGCAAAGCATGATTGAAAGATGATGCCTGGATTTGTTGAGATTATGGAGACTTTTGGTATCAGACTGGAATTCATATCTTAATATGTCAGGGCCCATCTACCTTAAATAGCCCATCATATTCCAAATACTAGGTTCCAAGTTTTTCGTCTGAAATATTCTCAGTAACCACCATCGAAAAGTAATACACTCTTCAGGGATAAATTCAAATGTCACTGCAGTTGCTAGGAGCTTTACTTTAAATAGATTGGATTGGAGATATACCCAATTAATATGATTTTGATTTGTCTGTTTTGTAGCAGATTTCATTACCTATTGCAAGCTGGTATGAATTCTTTCAGTTCAAAACATTTAAAGGCTAGAATCTATTAATAATGGCAGCATGACACTGACTTTGAAATGCAGTATCACGTTTCTCAGTATAGCATCAGGAGAGGTGTCCCACTGATGGTGACTGCAGCTTCTTGTCATCTTGAAGCACGAGCAGAATCAGCTCACATATTCATGCAGAAGATGTTTGAGCATGTTGTTCTCCATCATCACTCATCCTCAGAAACAGGAGTGCAGTCAATTCAACCTCAGTCATACAAACACCATTCTTTGATAGGCTACAGAAGAACATCACTAATGGGCAAAGGAAGAGCCACTGACGTCATCTATTTGGACTTCAGTGAGGCCTTTGACACAGTACCCCACAACATCCTTCTCTTCAAATTAGAGAGATATGAATTTGATGGGTGGACTGCTCAATGGACGGAGAATTGGCCACAGAACTGAGTCCAGAGAGTGGTGGTCAGTGGCTCCATGTCTGGATGGAGATTGGTGATGAGTGGTGTCCCCCAGGGATTGGTGCTGGGGTCGATTCTCTTTTATGTCTTCATCAATTAATCTACCCTCTTTGAGCTTGAAATAGCTTTGAGCTTGATAGAATAAGAGGAAATGGCTTCAAGCTTAAAGAGGGTATATTTAGCTTAGACATAAGGAAAAAATCTTTTACAGTGAATGTGTCGAGGCTCTGAAACAGGTTACCTAGTGCTGTGCCCCATTCCTGGCGACATTCAAGATGAGGCTGGATCAGACCCTGGGCAACCTGGTCTAGCTGTTTTTCCCTGTGCATTGCAGGGGATTTGGACTAGTTGGCCCTCAGAGGTCCCTTCCAGCTCCAAAGATTCAATGACTCTGTGATTCTATGATTCTATGACAGCCTTGGGCCAGTCCCAGAGCACAGCTGACCTGAACTTTGGCCCTGCAGGAGACAAAAAACATGACTGTCGAAGTTCTTCATGCAGGCACAGGACATGCAAGATGGTGGACTTGGGATGCTTAGAAAGTTTGCCCTTGATTATCATTGATTACAATAGGATTTAATATGAACTTTATTTGAATGCATTAGCACATATATATTACCATTATTCCTTAATATTTTATCATGACAACACATTAAGATAGCTACAAATGGTGACAGCCTCTGCTTGATGACATTTACATTCATAATATGCTTCTATAGGACTCAAGTTTCCTTCATCTTTACCAGCACAAGGTATTGTTAATAACATTAAAAGAACAAAAAATCAATCAAAGACAGAGTTGTAGTGGTACATGGTTCTGTGGAAACAGAAATGAAATTTACAGTTCATGAAAGTTTAAAAAGAAAAAAAAGGAGAAAGCAATTTAGGTTTGACATTTCTCAATGAAGTAACGATTCCCAATTTGAAAATGTAATGAGTTACATGACATTTTGCTTCCAATTTTCATCCTAGTTTAGGATAAAAACCTTCTGGAAAATGCTTTCTAGATGTAGAATTCTCAGTATTTCCCTCCAGATTGAACCTTAAGATTTCATTTAAGCTGCAGACTTGACAAATGCTATGTTTAAAAGTTTGCAAAGGCAGTGTCCTTCACCCAAAATTTCTCCTTCAAGGGAAAATGTTCTCACTCAGCTAAGGATTTTGCCCCAGGCTTAGGAAATAGTAGCAGTGGATCTCCAGTTCCCTACCACTTCTTCCTCCTTGCTTCTACAAGGACCTGTCGTCTATGGTCCATGTTGTCAACCCATATATCAGATGAAGGTTTCTATCATGAGCTTAATTCATTCAGTGAGCCAGTAATGAGGTTACATTTGATCATTAAATCCTAACCTTGGCATGTGTTTTTGGCATGGTTTCATCCTGATTGTGAAGGTTAAAGATGAGAAAACTGTGTTCTTCTGGTGTTCCAGAGAGGACTTTCAATGAAGACTGGAACTATGGAACTACTGCAAGTGAGAAACTCGTGGTCCATCTAGCTTTATTCTGGGATGTCCAGAGGTTTTATACGTTGTCCTCTTCATCAGCAAAGCTATTATTTTGCACTGCTGCTGTCTCTGTAAGCTCTGTAGTTTTCTCCCATATTAGGAGAGTTCATTTTCAGGAATGAATCTGTAGAGATGTCTGTCTTTGTATAGAGATTCCTCCTATAGAGGAAACTTCTGTTTTCCTTAGAAACTTTGAAGCCATGTAAGTTTTTCAAGAGAGCACAATCTTCAGTAAAGAATTAGCTTCCTCAATTAAATGGATTCCTGTGGCAGTCTATACAAACACTGATTGCATTTGATTATATGTTGATTTTAACAAAAGCACACATTTCAGAGGAAAAAATATGGCCAGTGAAAAAATTGTTATCCAGCTTTGGCACTAGGCAGAGAAATCTACTGTCCTTTAGCTTCTGTCTGCCTTTCGGGATATGTTCTTCATTCTTCCTACTACTGCAATACAAGATTTTAGAGAAACACCAGTGTCCCACAAAACTACGAAAGGATAAAGCACATAAAAGAAATAAATAACAACTATTAAAAAAAAATAAAA
Source organism: Odontophorus gujanensis (assembly GCA_013399175.1). Classification (NCBI taxonomy): domain Eukaryota; kingdom Metazoa; phylum Chordata; class Aves; order Galliformes; family Odontophoridae; genus Odontophorus; species Odontophorus gujanensis. Next base: position 23,720 of record VXAB01011176.1, read on the forward strand.
TAAAAATTACCTCTCACTTTAATTGCTTCTGATTTTAATAGTAGATTATTGAGCTAATTTTAAGAAGTGCAAAGTAAGGAAAAATACATTTTGATCTCTCTGTGCCTGCCTCCAACTTACTTCAATCACTGATGTTCTCTTCCCTCAGTTTCATTTCTCTCATGCATCTGCCTGCTCTACTGAGGAGCACTAGAAGACAAATCCATGCAATTTGTTACAGCTATGTTTACCATTAACATACTGTAACATGCCATGGTTTGCATTTTTGGGTTAAAATACCCATGTATTTTTGCACTTGATGATTTTTGATATGTACTGATCTGTCAGTCTTGTTGTTAATGCCACTGTTATACCAAAAAAATATTCAGAAGTAAGAGGAGATGGGTGGTCTACAGCTAAATTGCCTTCTTCCACACCCTGCTCTACCAGCTGTGCTTTGAATTACGTAATAGGCTTTTATATATATATATATATTTTTAACACACATAATATTTAATGTCACTGGAAACTTAAAGAGGAAGAGAAGGGAATGTGGTTCAACTTTGGATGGCTGTCAAATTTTTTGGCAGGGAGGAGTGAAGATTTCAGAACACTCTTTTGAAGACAGAAACTTACTGATAGATAAATAAATAAATAAATAAACAGATTGCCTCAGCAAATATTGAATTTTGAAAAGCAGCATAACTTTCAGAAGTAGGAACCCGGCTGCACTGAAATCTCTACCAAAACCTCAGCTTGCTTCAATGAGGAAAATTTTGTTTGTTTGTTTTTGTTTTTGCAAACTCTCTGATCCTGGAGGATTTGGGCTGATGGTAGCAATTGTAGATGTTAATTTGGACAAAGAGCAATCAATTAAACATTGAGGGATTGCATAATGTTCTGCAGTCCAGTGGAAAACAAACAAACAAAACCAAAAAAAAAAAGCATCTTTGCCTGAGAAAGCTCAAATACCAAGTCAAACAAGGTAAGCTGTGCAGAATGTGATTAGCCTCACCCAACCTTTGCTTTTTCAAAACTTGGCCTCTTCTTTACACTTACCATGCAGCCTAGGAGCCACTTCAGCTTCATACCTTTCTGTGTTGAAATCCATGTAAATGTGGATCCATGAAGGTGATCAGATTACAATTATGCTTGGTGGGAACCTAGGTGGTACTGCCAAGCAACCTGCAAAGTGGTACAGCTTATGCTGCACTAAATGCCACAAATAAATTCCATCACTGGGAGGAAAGTGGTACCTCTGGGGGAAATGTTCCCCTCCAACTCTGAAACAAGGCACACCATGCTCCCTCAGGGAACATTTTTGTCTGGACTGAGCACAGGGTCAGCCCAGATGACCAATCAAGGCAAAACTCTGGTTTCTTGTGCAAAATAAAAATATCTTGAGACAGGAAGTCACTTGCAAAAAATTGCCACAGTTAATGAAATTAATCTCAAATTACCACAAACATGATATTATATTTCAGTAGCTTCTTGTCAGACAGAGGGTGATGCTGGGGCAATTGATGGACACAAACTTTCTGGCTGGTAGAAATGATATCACTGGCATTGAAACCTTTAGATTAATAAAATGCTTGATATCTGTTTGTATTAAATATATGTGAATGTGTGTACCAACCTCAAGCCTTGTGGCATTGTACAGTCTCCTAAGAAACATGGTTTTTCTCATGTTTGCTAACATTAAGTTTTAAAGGATTTTTCTCCCTTGGCACGACTTCTTTTGAACACCTGACATCCAAATAAGAATGACTCCTTAGTGTTCTTGAGAAGTGAAGATGGCTGGACACAGAAGAAATACTGTCTTAAAATATAGGAAAGTTACTAAAAATAGGGCACTAAAGCTGGAAAGAGAGAACATTCTCATGATTAATGGCTGTTTGTGGAAAGGTATTTCCATGAACCTAACATTCACAAACTCTTCCAATGCCAAACTTCGGGAATGATACCTACTCTGTGCAGAAATGTTATATTCTACCAACTGAAGGTAAGGCAAACGAGGGAAATTAGAAAATTCTTATATTGCTACTGAAAGACAGGACAACTTCTATGTCTATTATTAGGGCTGTGTTTTAAGGTTATGTCAAGAACTGTGCTCATCTGTCACAGTTAAATGGCACTGCAAAGAATTTGGTGACAAACTATCAGTTTCTGAAGCTGCAGAAAGGCAATTTTGAGGAGCCTGAACAAGGCACTGAGAACTACAAAATGATGGAGGCAAGCATGGCACGATTGCCATCCTAGCAAGTAGAAAAGAGCATGAAACTCTAAAAAGAAGAGATAGTAAATCTGTCAAAATAATACCCATAGCCTCTTTACTACAGTTGCATGTCACACATTTAGAATTCTGTTCCTCAGCAGAAAAAGAAGCCTTCTTAATGAAACAATGACAAAATACTGCCTCTACCTCTAACAAACATCAATATCTAACTGGTAGGATTTATATTCCCTGAATGAAGGCTCATAGCTGGCCTCTATGCATGGATTATGAAGGGTAATGGAAATAGGAAACATAGGTTGCAGGTAAAGCATAAATAAAAATGTCAAAACTCAAGCAGAAACAGCTTTTTAAAGCTAGATGTAGAATTAGAAAGGGGGTAGGAGTCATTGTCTAGGAGCTACCGTCCATTTCATAAATGAAATTGAACTAGATGGTCGATACACTGCATGGGAAAAGTATCCTTAGTTCTCTAGCCAGTGAGCTAAGTCTCTGAATTTTATTAGTTGGCTGAAAAAGTCCATGGGGAGTGGTTTTCATGGATTTTGTTTTATTACAGCATGAGAAATCATTAGTTAGGCTAATATAAGAAGGATAGATCTTATGGGACAGAGGAGTATCAGTTCCCCTAAAACAATACATCTTCAGGATATTGAGAATCTGTCTCAGCAGTTTCTTTCAGGAAGCAGATTTTTCTTGAGGCATTAGCCAACTGTAAACACTGGCTTTTCACAGGATTCATATCTTAATGTGTGCATCCTAAGGGTTTTGTTTGCTTGGCACTGCATCACTACAAACGCCTATGGTAGGATGAAAATAATTTTCGTGTTACATTGGGCTCGTTTGGCCTGTAACTGTGCCTAGCTGATCTCAGAATCTCCTGTCTTCACACAGAAGTAAATGGATGTGAATTAACTCTGAGTTTTGATTACATACTATTTAATATGTAATTACTGGACATATGCTTAGAATGATAATGCCCCCTAAGATGAATGGTATTAGCTGTGTGTTCCTCTCATTGGGTACCAAGCACAATTTAAGTATTATTAGCTTTCACTGAGATGTTTGATTGTACAGTGAAAGCTTGTCCCAAGTAGTTCGTGCACAGAGATACAGTATATCAGGCCTTTCTGTGGTGCAAGGTAGGGAACAGCATTCCTATCCATCCCATTCCCAGGAGCTTCCCCTTTGGCACCCATCCCTCATTGCCAGCTGCCTGAACTGGTGTACCCCGTGTAACTTGGTGCAGTTCCATTACCCATGTGTTCAGGGCCTTGCCCTGCCTTGCTTTCTGCCTTTGGCACTGCAGGGCTGGAAATAAACACAGAACTGTAAATTCAACGCCAAAATTTACTTAAGAGATAATGTCAGTGCAATGCAGTGTTGTGACAGGATAATGGTCTCCTGACACAATAAAACTGCCAAAAAGAAGCCAAGCCGTTTATAGATAATAAATGTCAAGACAGAGGTAGATGTTTACTTTCAGAGCATCACAAGCCTATTATTCTGTCAGACCCTCCTGTTTCAATTTCTTTATTTCCATTATGCTAAATGAATAAGGAACAGTAAGGAATGAGATACCCTGTGGGCCAATCACAAGACAGTTCAGCTTGACAGCTCCAGCATGGCATTACCTCATGTCAACACACGTCTCTGTTGAGGAGTTATGTGGCTCTGAATTGCAGACAAGAGCTTCAGATGAACAGAAATTCTTTTGTTTCTTCCATGAGACGTTCACCTGTCAACAAAAATGTTCTCAGTGCAGTCAAACCTTTGGCATTTCAGAGTAGAGGAGCACACATGGAGCAACCAAGGGGCAAATGTTTCTCATCACACTACTGCAGGTCTATGAGCTTAGAAAGGATGAACGTTAAATAGATGTTTGGAGATGTTAGATGATGGCCATGGTCAGCCCAACATATGTATTTGTGTTGGTTCAGTGACCAGAAGTTTCTAGATTCCAGGTATTTTATGTCTGTATTGCTCATAGAGATGGTTTTAGTAAATCCATTGTCATCTCAACAGGAACAAAAGGGAAGGAAAGTAGGAGCTATCTGTTTTTATTTGCTGCTGCACATAACAAATAGAACATGGAGCTCCCACAGTGGGCAAGGTACCATGAGCAGGCCATGCCAACACAGATTTTCAGAATGCATCCAAAGGAAATTAAGTAAGAGTATATTAAATGGGGCAAAAAGTGTATCTCCAAAGCAGAATACACCAAGAAGGAAAGAGCAGTGTGTAAGAAGAAAGTGGTGGTGGTGTTTGGACTCACAGATATCATTTATTTCATGTGCAGCTTTCCATTCACCTATTAAGTGAAGTGAAATGGCCTCCAGAATAAGCAGCTTGACAAAGGAAACTCTTGGCAGATTTCCTATGCAGAGAACATCAAGGGCATGGCATTAACCTTCAGACTTCCTGCTGGTCTGTTCCTGTGCCTTTGCTGGTTTTCCTCAGGCTACTCCTCCTTCTCCCTAAGAAGAATGGCATTGCATTATCTTTTTTTTTGTTTTTTTAATCATTCTTTCATTCTTTCTTACTGAAAGAAAAACATCCAGGATAAAAGCCCTCCACAGAGGAGTGCTCATCTGAGGATGAACCCTAATCTTCTTTGGCCAGCAGCCTAGGCTCTAGCAAATGTAGGAATGCCCAAATATCTGATGGCCAGCATGTGAAAAAATTTATTTCCAGGGAGAAAATTGATGTGGTCACCAAGAATAAGCACCAGCCTGTCATGATGAGGCCATTTCAGGATTATCTCATGATAAATAAGTGCAATCCTTTGTATCTGTAATCATATCTGTTCATAGATCCATGTTGACAGTAATACAGAAGGGAGATAGACTTACTGAAATATTCCCCAATTTCTACCCAAAGGGAAACTTTCGTGCTCTTCCTGACAGAGTACTTAATCCCCATTGCAATCAGTGATTTATTCGGTAGACCACTTGGATGAATGATGGTAGCTGACGACACTGAGACCACTACAGTCTCTAAAAGTAAGCTCATTTTAACACCCAGCCTCGTGAAGTTTAGGTGTATGGTCTGAACTTACTATCCAGGGTACATCAGTAGTCCCTAGAAACAAATAATCATATCTAAAGGCAATTTCATGCCATGTCAAGAAAAAGATCTAATATAAGCCTAAGATGAACCATCTGGTGAAGGTTCTGTTAATCACTGACAGTCACCTAACGAGATGTGAGCAGGCACATTATACCTGCGAGTTGTATCCCATGCCATAAATGAATTTCATGACTACTCATTGCATAATAATTCAACATTGCAATACAAAATACACTGTGCACTTTGAAAAAATAGATAAAACTGATAGCTAATAAAATGTTAAATATCAGTTATACAATATAAAATTATGGATTTTTATGTTATGGTTTTGCTTCAGCAATAAATATCCTTAATATTTAATTTGAAATTACAACACCTCTGTTAATCTACCTTGAAAGCCTGGAAATGAGATGTATAGTTACTGCTATTTATATAAATCGTGTAAACTAAAACAACTTTGAGCACTTCAGAGTTCTTTCTGAAGTTATAAAAGCATGAAACCACCGAACCCATGAAAAGCATGGAGCAAGCAGAAGGAAGGAAAAATTAAGAGCAAATTGATGTAAGTGGTATTAAACTCTGTGTCAATACAGGGTATTTATTCCATAGATACAATCAACTTGTTTATATGCTAGTTCATTTCAAGCAAGGAAACCAAGTGGGATCCAAAGAGGTTGGAATATCCCTTATTACAATCTGGAAGAATGAGATCTGCTGTGGCAGAATGTTCGATAATAAGGAGTTCTGAAGCAATCAGTGCAAATTATTTCTACAAATTATGATTTAAATTCAATCCAGATGCAAAATGTCTTTAAAATCTCTCCTTCCTTGCTTGTTCATATAGGACATTCAAGATAATTTTATTTAACTAATACAAATGATTTTTAAAATGCTTGGTTTCTGTACTTTAATTGAATTCCAGGATCCATGCAAAAGCTACTTGGCACTTACTGTTGGGAAAGGAGAAGTTAATTAACTCTTTCTTAAATAAGCAATTTCTCATTCACACTACTGCAATAAAATAGAAATGAAAAAATAAGTAACATAAATGTAGGTTATTCTGGGTTATTCTGTGTATTTGCTTAAGTAAATGCATAGACAGATACAATATTTGCAAACGAGTGTCCCAGATTCTGCCAACCACTGAATGTATGCATAAGAACATACATATTACTTTTTTTTCGTTTTCTTATTTTGCTAAAGAAAAGAAAATACAATGCAGATTTATTTATTTGCCTTTAATGCTGTAATTTTCATCTTCTTAAGGAGAGTGAGACGGGAGAAATATGCTCTGCTTCATGGATGATGAATTCCATGAGGAGTACTCTTCCACTAGGAGAAACTTCAGGTCAGACACCACTTGGAAACTCATAGCAGCCTCATGAAGTCTTCTAGTGCTGGAGAACGCAGTCCTTCTCTGCACAGTCAGTGCTATGCTTATCCATTCTTCATGTTAGAGGTTCTTGTCAGAAGAGTCTGGTGCAATATCTAACAGCCTTCTTGCTGAAGTTTATTGTGTGTTAGTCTATTTACCAAGGACACAAAATATTAATTATTATTATTTTTTCTTTTATATCTAATTTCCACATATTTGAGTGGAGAAATAGGATTATCTGGTCTCCCTTGTTCTTTACCTTAGCAAATGCAAACTGCAAGGAATACTTTTTTAGAGATTGCAGCACTGTCTCAGGGTGAAAGTGAAGAAGCAAAGCATGAAAAACAGAATTCTGCAGGAATAAGGTTCAGGAAGAAATTCCTAAAGTCTTTGGATGAGTAACAGGTGTGATATTTTCCAGTATCACATCGTATTTGATATGTTGGCTGTAATATGCAAAGCACTTCATGATCTCGGCATGGCATTCCTGTAACACAACCTCAGTTCTCTTTTTGGTGAGAAGGAGATGTTCACATAAAATAGAAGGCAACTAGATTATCTCGTAGTGGAGTTCTGTGCTAATTGTTTGCTGAAGCTCTGGGTCAGAGTCCTTTGCCTCAGCACACACAGTGTAACTGGAATCAGCAGAGCAAAAGTAGGACAAGCAACCAACACCATTCAAATTTACAGAGGTTCCAGCTGGGCAACTTGACTTCATAAGGGATAGAATGAGAAATATTTAAACAGAAATGAAATTGCTTTTGAAAAGTTTTGTTTATCTTTTATTGCAATTTACTTAAAACCATTGATACCAAATGATGAAGTTTCTGCTGCAGTAGTTACTCTGGAGATCATTTTCATGCTGATGATGACAGAATCTTAACGTCAAACCCAATAATTAAATTCAGCTGAGAACATCAGAGGAAAAATATTGACTGAAGCACCAATTCATGTTTTTTCAGGAGCTAAAACATCTCACGTATTGCAGTGGAACCTCTTCGCAGTGAAGTTAATCTGATGCATATTGTGACTGTTTCTTGGTTAAAAGATATTACAGAAGTGAGTGCAAGTTCCTGAAGCTTCCTATCACAAAGACAATAATTTGCAAGGGAAGGAGGAGGAGGTCAGTACTGCAGCGCTGGGGATTTCAGCAGCTTGAGACAAATAGGGACACTGTTTGTCCCCTTCAGATAGGGGGGAGGGAAACAGTCACAAGGCTCGACTTAGTTTCTCTACTTATGGTTCCTTACGTATAAGCAACAGAAAAAGTGTTTCAACAAATGTATCAGAGATGGCCTGTTGTGGTCAGTAGGTAGGAGTCACAGCTCAGAGCTGACAGGCTATCACAAACAGCACTAAGGCAGGATTTTTCAAGCAGGAGCTGGTCCTTGAGTTCTCAGTGTCCTCAGACCTGAAGTCGAATCCTGCTCTGACCTACACACTGGTCAAAGGAAGCACACTTTCATTTCATCTCTTTGTGACTTACAACATCAGGGCTAAGCCATATCAAGCCTTAAAGCGTAAGCACAAGTGGCGTACCATGGAGACTAATCCCATACGATGTATCTCTGCAAATTCTCAGTTCTGTTGAAATACATTCAGATTGTGAAGCAATAAGAAAGAAAACAAGCAACCCTTTATTCAAAAATACCTGTTAATTCAGATATTCTCTATCATATCCTGACTATTGTTTGAGCATGCAAATAAGCAAACTTCTATTCTAAGTGAAGTTCAGCTGGCTGCTCATATTCTTCGTATTTTTCTTCCTCTCCTCGCTTTCAACAACGCTCACTACCTTTGCTTTATCTATCTTACGGAATCCCATCCGACTTCATGGATGTCTGACAGTAACACAGGTGTTTTTCCATAAAATATCGAAGAATACAATTTGAATGCATCTCAGAGTTCTCTACAATCTCTCCTATTTTTGGGCCACTTTGATTTTCAGCCTTTTATTTCTGACATTCACGTTTTAGCCATCTGACAGGATTGCAGTTGACCTTCTTGCTGAAAAAGTATCAGTTATTTAAACCTTCCTAACACTTCAAGCGAGTAAGGAAGAAAAGCTGCTTCTTTAAACACCCATCTTGCTTAAGGATCAAAAAGATCCAAGCTAAGAAAAAGTTCAAGATTTTGGGGCACAGCAGTGTCCATTCCCTCATGGGATGATCTAAATCAGCAGAGATTTCCTTCTGTTAGCACAGAATAGAAGTGGACTCTTGCATCATCTAAAATCCATCAGAAAGCAACAAAGATGTTTCAGGGCCTGGAGCATCTCCCATATGAGAAAAGCTTCAGTAACCTGGGACTGTTCAGCCTGGGGAAAGAAAGACCAAGGGGGGATCTGATTAATGTTTATAGATACATAAAGAGAGGAGAAAGAAAAATAGATGTGGTCAGGCTCTTCTTGGTGGTGTGTAGCAATAGGACAAGGAGCAACGGCCTGAAACTTGAACATAGCAAGTTCTGTACAAACATGTGGAAGATGTTCTTTCTGGTAAGGGTGACGGAGCACTGGCACAGGTTGCCCAGAGAGGCTGAGGAGTCTCCTTCTATGGAGATATTCCAGACTTGTCTGGATGCCCACCCATACAACCTACTGTAGAGTACCTGTTTTAGCAGGGTGGTTGGACTTGATGGGGGTCCCTTCCAGCCCCTGTGATTCTGTGAACAGAGAATTAGGACTGAGAGGGACCACTCTGTTATGCATACAACCACTTGCAGGAACCTGAAGTCTTTGGTGAAAGCTGGGAGCCAGGAAGGACAGTGGAGGTTATATATTCCATCAAAGACAGAATAAATTCTTAAAGTAGGGGGCTTTAGGAAAGCAATATGTGCATATGCAAAAGAGAGAGGATGAAATGGAGGGACACAATATTTGTGTAGCTGGGTAGGTTGTGACTGATGTGCTAATACTAAACTTTTTGTGTGGAGAGTTGTAGTCGTGTCATCAACATAACAGCTCATCAATCTTTCCCCTGTTCTAGCTCTCTGTGCTAATTCCCTTATTCCAAAGCTACTTATTTTGGAGTGGACTTCTTTCCTGACATTGGTACCTCTCTTCCTTCCTTTGTATTGGTTCCTCATCTCCCATAGGAGTTCTCTGAAATGACACCTCTGGTTCTGATACAGTTACTCAACACAGACATGGAAAACTAGAGAGGCTGTGTGTGGAAACAAGGGAGAATTCAGAGGCTGAGACACCTTTCATGTCCAAGAGTTTCTAGAAAAGCATTTTTCAAAAGACAGAATTCAGGGGATCTTCCAAAGCGTGGGAAATCTGCTGATGTACCTCAGTAATAACAAATGATGAATGAGGTCTCCTGTGAAAGCCAATGTCACATCAATCACAGAACCAAAAGAGGAAAAAAAAAAAGACACAATTAAAACAGAATTAATAATGTGTAAATAATTAATAAGGAATATAATTAATTAATGCTTGTCTCCAAATTTTTGCAGAAAACATGTCTCATAAAACAAATGCAATTTAAATATTTGATGATTTTCCAAGTATGGCTAATTAAGGTAACAACAAATATGTCATATATTTAGATTTCCACGCGGTGTTTGACTTTATGCTGCACAACATTTTGATTAAAAAATAAGTACCACATAGTATCAATAAATCATATGTCTAATAAGTAGTCCATGAGCTCGAAAAAGGGTTTGTCAATGGGAAGTCATGATGGCCAGAGGATGCTCTTAGTAGGGCTCTGCACAGACTGTTGCTAGGTCTGTTGCTATCCCATATTTAGGGAAGGCAGTTTGCAATCACTGTTGGTAATATTTGCAGATAACAGAAAGACTGTCAGCGTGCTAAATAATGCAGGGAATGGAGCAACAGTGCACAGCGATGCACATCACCCTGAGAGCTGATCCCAGCCAAGGTTATATGGCTAATGGTGAGCAGAGGTGGGGAGGAAGCTTCTCAGCTTATCATGTGAACTGCTTCACATGAGCAGTGGTGGGCCCAGAAAACGACTGTAACCTCAGTAGACAGCAGAAAATAGGGTAGGGAGGTGACACTTAGGTGAAGGACACACTTTTCTCCTTTCACTGCCACCCCTTTGTTTGCATGTGATTTTTTTCTAATGAATCTTTTCTTTGTAAGAGGTCTACTTTGCTTGGTTTGACTCATGAGGAAACACCTACTTTTTTTTTTTTTTTTGCCTCCTAATGGCTCCTATTGACCTATATAAAGATATATTGTCTCTGTTGATAGGGGATTCTGCGTTGTTCACTCACAGCTATTGATTAAGCAGCTTTTCTCGGCATTGAGTCCATTAAATTAGTCCAGTGCAACAAAAACCTCATGTCCCAGAAGAAAATTGTCCTTCCTGGTGCATATAGTGCATATTCTGTGGCAAAAGCTACAACCGCTCAGTTTCCATTAAGGTCAAGATGTACCCCCACGTCAAATTCTTGCTTTGCTAGGAATTTGGGCCATTAAAACTGAATTTCTAGCTGATGTAAAATTAGACAAGATCACTGAGTTACTGGTTTTATGGAGAAGTAATGATCCTTTCTTTTTTTTAATGGTAAGCTTTTCCTTTCTCTTTGTCTGTCTCTCAGTTCCAGTAATTCAAAATCCACTCTTCTATTTTTCTATTTTATGGCTATCCTGCAGGAGTAATGTGAAACATAATCAATCAGTATTTGTAAAGCACTCAGAGGCTATCAGCTGGAAGGAAGCGTATAAATGCAAATTGTTAGGATAGCTGTTACGCCGCTGCCAAGGGACCCACGGGCAGAATCAGGCCCTGCTACACTCAGGGATGCACAGACTGAGTCACACCATGTGAAAGTGGACAGAGGATAAATGCTGAGGAAGTGCCAGGAAAACAGAAATGCAGTGGAGTATAAGAAAGGATGGTCCTGGGATTGTTTACAAGTTTAAGACTGAATATTTTGCTCTGCTACAGACTTTTGCCCAGTTTTGTTTCTACCAATGACTACAATACCTAGATTTGGAATATATTTACCCTGGGAGATCTACACTGATCTAAATGTGGTGACCCACTGTCTCTGTACTCCTCTCATAGTCTCTGTTACCTGATGCAGTTTTTGTAGTGCAATGCATGTGGTCATTATTAGACACTTACAACAATGAATTCATTTCTCATGGTGAGAGAAATTATGCTCAAGTGCTTCTTCAGGTGATAACAAGGTAGGACCAGAAAACCCTGTCATGTGTGGGCATTCATATTTCATTAAGCAAATCCCACCCTGCCATTGCCTCTGTTAGTAAATCAAACAGAGGCAAAGAGGATTCTCAACCACTGGGACTCCATCATCTAAATTCTTCAATTTGTAGAATGGTCCCAGGAATGATTTTGTTCCTGACCAATCAGTGCTTTCCCAACCCAGTCAAGAGCACGGCTCAAGGTTCAGCACCATTCTGAGCTGTCAGTTTGGATGCAGCTCAGCCTGTTCCAGATGCTGAGATAATTTAATGTTCCAGACATGGCATTGCTGTGCCAACTGGCCCAGGGCTGGAAAATGGGCCCTGGCACTGCTTCGGTTACTAGGACAGTCATATCCTCCACTCAACACTAATCATAACTGTGACTGAGGGAGTTTGGCCCAAATAGACGCAGTGATCCCAAGCTGGTGCTTACAGCCTCACTGGATCTGGGCCATTCAGTAGCATTCCATAGGAGCTGGGTGGCAGAAACAGGACCTGATCTCCTCCAAGCACTACTCCATTACTGCACATTCCCCCAGCCTCTTTCAGTACCTTTTTGTTTTGTTTTGAATTCTACATTACTCTTATAAGAAAAACAAACAGAAATAAAAAAGCTAAACTTGGATATTTTGCATGGACTCGTGGCCATGTAGGCTCCCTCTTTACAGATCATAATTAACTGAAGGGAATACCATTTTTGGTAATAGTAAAATGCTTCATCTTGAGAATCTTTTGCAATCATCAGTCTTCATGCTCATTTTTACCCTTTGTTGAAAGTGCCCTTCATACAACTAAACAGTAACCAACATCATTAAATCAGATTTACTGCATATATACTGATTTCATGTCAGATTAGATGACCAGATTCCTCAAGCTAGCTGCACTCAAATGGTACCTTTGCTCCTTTACATTGTTTTCTACTTCAGCTTCTCTAACTGCATTTCAGCTCTGTCCTCACAGCCCTCACTACAAAGTCCTCACTACTTACCATGACAGGCAAGAGAGAGCTGGGCTGGCAAAATTAGCAGAGGTAGCTGTAATAAAGCAGAGACCACTGAAATCTCTTAGGAGGAGACTATGAAGACAATCTCTTCTACAAGACCACTAGTACTGCCTTCCTCTTTAAATGCACCTTTGCAAACAGAAAACAACACTGGCATCTGGCACCACCCTCTGATTTGGGGCTAAATGACAGTAATGCAAGGTATGTAACCAACGGCAAAACAAGAATTAATAACATCTATTTTCTTACTGTACTTAGGAGTGTCTTTTCCTGCTTCCTTCAGATCCTGCATTAAAAATAGATTGCCAGAGCTTCAATGGGTCAACTCAAAAACCCACAGGATAGATATCATCTCTTCATAGAGCCCTCAAGGAGGACACTGATAGCTGCTATAATTTACTCTTCCGTAGATCTCCTTCTGGAGATGGATTGTAAGAAGCACCTTTGTTTTCAAAGTACTTTTCCAAACAGGCAGGAACACGAAAATAAAGACATATGGTGCCTGAAGAAATGAATATTCATTGTTAGCTTTTATGATCACAGGAAGCACAGTAACAAGAGCTGAAAATACGAGTTTTAATTCTTGCAGTCATGATAAGGAGAAGCGTGCGTAGGAACGGCTTTGATTTTTCACTCATCTGAGGTTGCTTCCTCAGTTATTTCCATTTTCCCCCACTGAATCAATGCTTTTTCTCTCACAAAAGGAAAGAAAACCACAGCAAACCACAGCTTATATCCCTACCCACATGAAGATATTGTTTAACTCTCTGCTGCACACGAACACACGCACACAAACCCACACAATCTTCTAACAAATGTCCAAGAAATGTTCCAGTTTTCCAGCTGAAACAAAAAATCTTCAGATAATTTGTCATAAAAAACAGCATTTAAGTTCTGTTCCCAAAAGCTTGATCTTTGAATGGACTGCTCTTGCTTTTCAAAACTATAAATATACTGCAGGAGAGACAAAAGAATCCAATCTAAATACAGAATGAAGCGTGTTAAGCACAGTACTTATCAAAATCTGTTTTTCATAGGTGAAAATGCAGTCTAACTTTATTCAGCTGATATTAACACCTGAAATCCCTGGGCTGGCACCTTTACCTACATGAGGATGCTGTTGTTGTTTTATCAGTATCATCAACTGCCCTGTAGCTGCCAGCCTTAGGAAACTGTACCTGACACAAGGAATAGAGCTTTTGTAATATAGATGAATAATTGAAAATCTATAGTGGCAGAAAGACCCTGAAATGTGCTTCCCTCCATATACAAGGATTTTAAAGACACACCACAGCCTTCCATGCCCTGCCCCTGTGCTGACACACCTTGCTCTTCGTTAATATTGGCTGCTCCTATATAACATCTCTGAAGCTGAAGGTTTCTGGGTCCTACAGACCTGACCATCTCTCCGGAACAAGAGATGCCTCAGTGCTTTCACCATTTCAGAAGCTGTCAGGCGTTTCTCAGCTGTTTTCATAAGGGCAGAAAAGAAAAACTGAACTGCAGTAAGCTCAAGGATTTTTTTTTTCTTATGCTTTCTTGTTTTTACTTGTTTGAATGTTTATTTTTTCCCCTGGGGTTACCCCAGTGCTTACACCCCCTGTCATTTCATTTCCCTCTTTCTCCCCTCTGCCCTGCTCCATGTAGTGCAAGTCCTGCACTGCAAGGAAGGTCAGAACTTCACTGAGAATGATAAACAAGGGGTTGATTAAAATCCACATTCCAAAAACTGCATTTACAGTCACACTAGTGATTTTCCTACTTCAAAGTAGAAAATCTTGTATGTGTATGGACATGAACTACCAGTCTGTCCCGAGCCTCCTTTTCCTATGCTCATATAGATAGCCTTTGTGTTGTCATTAATGACACTGTTTAATGTCTTCTAGTACCTTTAGCTGTTACTGTATCCACCCTGCAATTAAACCACGACAACTTAATATCACTATGTCAATAGGGCTGTTTGTGTACTGCCTTGCTCTTGCATCAGCATACATCCTGCCCTCTGACTCTTCCTTCTTCTGTATCTATCAGTGCAGCTATGCCATAGAGTCAATTTGCAAGTAAATTTGTATTGTGTTGTCTTCCTGCTACATAATGTTTTTCCCAACTCATGTCTTTCCTTCCCTGTACAGTAACAAGATCTTTTTATTATTACTGTTATTATTTGTACAGAGCGATCTGTTCCCTCAGTTGCATCCTTTCTTGAGTAGGCATCTCCAATTATTTTCCCTAGCGATAACTGCATCTTTCCAAGCTGAGCCTTGTTTCAAACATTTCTGAGAGTATTCACGTTGGATATCAGGAAAAATTTCTTCTCCCAAAGAGTGGTCAGGAACTGGAATAGGCTGTGCGGGGAGGTGGTGGGGTCATCGTCCCTGGAGGTGTTCCAGAACCGTGTAGATGCAGTGCTAAGGGACATGGTTTAGTGGGGAGATATTGGTGGTGGGTGGACAGTAGGACTGGGTGATCCTGGAGTCCTATCCAACCTCAGTGACTCTATGTTTCTCTGGCCTCCAGGCTCTGCTCAACATTCAGCTCCCCCAGCTAGCATCCTGAATGTCAGGTTTTCCTCATTTACAGAGGATTCATAGGATGACATTGGGTAGGTATAAATATCAGCGTATCCCAATGCTGCTCTCAGAATAGGCATTGATGCCCTACTTCTTTCTGAGACATACTTCAAACGGACTTTTTAGATCCTCTATGGATTTTGCCATTAAAGATGAGCAGTACAATGCACTGGTCACTTCATTGCCCATATTACCTGTGGGGTACAGATTCCAGATCACATTTAGTTGCTGTCCAAGGCACAGGTAAGATCAATCATCAGTGTTTGGCAATAGCACTTAGCTTCCCTGCCCAGGAAGGAATCAGTATGTGCTCAGTCACTGCTCACACCACACATCTTCCTTTTCCACCCTTTGCATGATCAGTGACTCAGAGGTGCCACGTTGGGGTGCTCCTGGAGGGCAGTGTCCTGGCAGGCAGAAGTTGTCCAGCACCCCAAGAAGCTACAGAGAAATAACAGTCTTTGTGATATCTTATTTAGACACCAGAAGGCCCTTCTCCTCCCATGGTGATCTGGATTGCTTGTGTAGGGCTCCTGAACTCCTCCTGTGATTAACAGGAAGGTCTGGCAAACATCCCGAGAAATAATGAGTGCTGGGGAGACCATACCAGGCAAGGCTGTGGAAATCAAATGTGACTGCAGCTTTCTCTCTGCTGAACCAGGAGCCAACACCACATAGGCCACAAGAAAAGGATACCAGGGCTCTGAGCAGAGATTGTGCAGCCTCTGCCGAAACCCTCATCAGGAGGATTTCCCTACCCTACGAAGACATTTGTAGATATGTATATTTTAGAAACATTTAAGCATCACTTGCTGGTTAAAGAAAGGAGTTATCCCACTCTGCTCTGAGCTGGACGGCCTCACCTCGAGCACTGGGTGAGGATTTGAGCACCAAAGTTTTACAAGGACTGAATGTATGTGCAGAGGGCACGGCCCCGAGCTGTTGCTCTGAAGTGGGTTGGGGTCTGGGGGCGCTGTGTGGGGCCAGGAGTTGATCAGTGGTCTTTGGGGGTCTCTTCCAGCTCGGGATATGCTGTGATGTGATGACATACTCTGTCAAAGACTCTTGTAAACCTGCATGTGCAGCAATGAGGAATCAGGTTCCAAGTTCCCACTCAAGGTCTCGCTCATGTGTGTAAGTACAAAGGCTCAATAAAGCCTTTACATTCAGACTTTATTCACTGGGAGCACTCAACCATTGGCATAAGTGCATCATAAAATAGACAGAGAGCTGTAATTTGTACCAATGGAGCTTAGCATTTCCTGGGGCAGATTTCCATCATGGGCAAAGCCTCAAGCTGAGGAAGCAGGAGGCTCACAGGGTCTTTTGTAAAGATTTTCCCTCCTCCAGCTTCCCCTTCCTGCTCTGTGTAAGAACACCAGCAAGAACCTCTGGATCAGCAGTATCTAGGCCACGAGAAAAAAAGCAGTCTGAACTGGAAAGGCATGATGTGCTTGCAGAAACCATTCAAATCTTTAAAAAATTTAAGCCAGTTTTACCAAGGCAGTTGTGAATCTAATCACCAATTTGAGTGAGGAGGGATTCCAAACCATTGCTCCTGGCCTCGCCGTTGCATCACGTGGATGAATGTCACCATCCCAGACTTGAGCAGAACCTCAGGCTCCCAGGGTGACTGAATTGTTGGCTCTGACTGAATGCAAGCCCTACAGCCCTCAGAGACGGGCTGTTCCTGTGCATGTCCATTTGCACAGAAGTGAGGGAGGTGGAGGTGGGAGGTGTCAGGATGAAAGGGATTGCTGAAATAAGCTCTTTTTCTCCAAAACACTGATAATTGCTTCAAGCTGAGGGCAGCCTGCCCTTTTCTTGGGCAGAGTGTGCTATGACAAGCTCTAGCTCCCCAGTTTCCACTCTTCCTGTCCTTGTTTCAACATGGCAGAACCTTGCTCTCTCAGGATTCGCACAGCATCCTTGGTCCCATCCCCAAAAGAAATCAATTCTTGCTTGACAATACTACCTAAAATACAGAAGGAATTGGATGGGGGGGGGTGGACCAAACAGAGATTCCATATTGAAGGGGGCTGTTTCGGATTATATTCCTACAATTTAGAACTATGATTTAAATATAAAGCTCCTGCACACAGTCCTGCCTCTTCTCCTGCCTTGCCTGCTGGGCTGCCAGGACTGCCAGGGCTGGATCTGCTGTCCCAGCCAGCCTTGGCCAAAGCTCCCGGAGAAGCAGAACTTCCTGCCTGGAGAGTTGGTGGGCAGCCCTCCTCCTGCAAAACGCGTGCATTTCTCTGCTGCTCTCCCTCAGTCCTGGGAGCTGCAGAATTTCTCTGCTCTTATGTAATGGACTGCTGGTGGCTTTGCTTGAAAAACGTCTTTTCCAGCTGGAAGGGAGGGTCGGGAACCCTGTCCTGGAGCTGCTAGGTCACTGCTCACAGGGATGCCGGCCAGGGTAGGAGTTCCGGGAGGTTGGGCTGCAGAATGGAGCAGCCGGGCACCTCGTGCCCTTTATCCCACACCTCCCCAGGAGTCCCTGTCCCCCTCCCGGCACTTAAGGGACGGCTCCACACGGGCGACCTCGGGCTGCGAACGAGGGATGGAAGGGAGAGGAGGAGACGTGGGGCTGTGCATCTAGGAG